>JAQGAP010003040.1:0-13356 GCA_034697805.1 Orchesella bifasciata | reverse complement strand
GAAAAAATGCCCGTAGTAAAAATTCCAGCTACACACAATCATTGCTCACTAAAATGAATGGTTTGTCCAAGTTTGGGACAAATCCATGAGTATCACCTGGCGTCCCCTCCTCGTCAGATAACCAACTGAAGCGTTCAGCAGAAAAGATAAAAGGTTTTCTATTCCGTTTTGCATGAATTTCCCGAAGGCTTTCCGAAACAAAAATAAAAATGTCTACTTTCTTTCGTGTCTGGAATCGTTGAATAACACTCATTGTCTTATTGCATGTTTCTAGTTTAGCAAACAAATTTTATGCAGCAAAAGTTCAGTTATGATGAACTATAAAATACATTGTATATTTCTGGTAACATTGTAAAACGAATTTAATTATTACGGTGTGCAATTTAACATAATGATATTGAATAGCATGCTAAATGAGATGCAGCTTAAGTTTGAAATTGGTAATTTAATGTGCTTTATTATAACGTACCTTCAACCAAGTTTGGTTTGCAATAAAAGTTATTTACAAAAATCGTGATCTTTGCTTTCTGTCAGTTATATTTGATTCGATAAATAGAAATAAACAGCTATTCCACCTCAATAAGCTCAATAAACATGTCTTGTTCTGTGTTATGTTGTAGCATATATTGGGTCTTTCCTACAATAAATACAGTATTATTACATGTCATTTGGCAATACTTAATTCATTTTTCTAACAGAAACTAGAACTAGCAAATTACATACTTCCTCAGACTTTGAGAACACAGAGATCAAAAGCGTCTTTCAATTGAGCGTAAGCGCTTGAAAATACCTAACAGAACGTTTTTGCTATATGGCGTGCACATCCTCCCAGACTCAAGACGTCTTCGTCCTCCTTGTTGAATTGAAATATAATATCTGCTGCATAAGAGTAGTTGAAAATTTCTAACTAATTCATTAAACCATATGCGTATCACCTCAAGCTTCCATAAGAACGTTTCCAGTAATTTGCATTTAGTTTCTAAACAAAACACTGCCAACGAAGCTGACACTAAACAAGACAACATTGCCATCATAGCAAGCATTTTAGCTTTGTCAACTGTTTCGGGGCCTCCTCTCTCATTCCTGTAATGCATCTTTTGTTTAAGCTTTGTATGCCATATGGACCACTTATCCCATTTGTAATACAATCCAGACGCAACAATTCTCTGCATTGAAAGTTTCAACCAGTATTGATCTTCAGTTTCGAACATCCAGGTGTACATTCTTCGTCCATATGATTGATCTAGCTTGACACAATTAAATTTATCATTTTTCTTGTATCGCAGCAATCGGGAACAACGGAATATAGTCGAATCTACAAAATGTGTTTGTATTTCATTTCCAAACTTTTGGGCTTTAGTTGCTAAATTAAAAAGTTCGGAATTACCAACCGTGTGGTTAAACACCTCAAAGGTTTCTGCAACAGTTAAGTTATACACTTTTAGTTCCTCCCCATACAGCTTTTGAGGAGAAATGGGGTATTCATTCTGGCTAAATATTATTTTGTAGCCGTGGTTTACAAATTGCTTCAATGTTTTGATAGGCTGCTTAGGTGGTTCTGGAACAGTAACTAAGCTCGTAAGTCCGTTTGAATACAGCTGCGCAAAAATGAACGCAATGGAACAAATCACAACCAAATAGCGAGGCTTGAGCGATGTACCATCTAGGATATTCCCAAGAAATCCAACCAGTTCACCCACAACCAATTGAATTTGATGGTGACGCCTGTATGAACGAAGAAAGGCAAAAAACAGGATGATTGACAAGCCTATCCATATTTCAGGACTAAATGGTTCGTACCAAGTGTTGAATTTGAGTAATTCAGAATTCGTTTCTGTCTTTTTTACAAAGAACATTACAGAGGTGGAGGCGAACTTGTCAAATTGCAGCCGACCAGTTGCGTAGTAGGTTGAGGTTTTTACGCTCGATGGTGCAAATATATATTCGGGTATTTCAACTTGAAGTTTTTTACTTAGATCAGGGCTCCATGCGTGTAGTGAAAGTGTTAGATTGTGGGTTTCTGCAAATATCAAAGATGACATTATACCCGATGAGCATTTGTAATGTATCCTCCTTTTTTGGTTGAGGCAAACTGTTTGCTGCTGCTTTGCTGTATTTTGGAGAAAATTTGTTCCGGGACCAGCCACGACAAGAGTAAGTTTCCCATTCCCGTTCCAAAACAATTGACGATGAGCAAGGTAGATATTCTGGCTCAAACGCTTCCCAAAATCTTCAACTGGGATTGGAGTTGATGCGCAGTCTCCTTTGCAGATTACCGTCACTGAACTTTCATTTGCCTTGCATTCAAAACTTGGGGGTAATGTGAGGATAATCTTCAGTGCGGAAAACAAATCAAGCTTCTTTTGCCAATTTACAAGGACCATATTCCACTCAGGAATCTTGGAATGTAAATCTGCAAGTTGTAGGTTCTTGAGAGTAGAGCTTGACACTTGCAAAGAAGCAGGGCTCTTTTCCCATACAAAGATAAAGATGGTACGTGAAGGAACTAGGAAATTGCGTAGTGTCCAAACAGGCTTTGTTAAACTTCTAAATTTCTGACCAATGTGGATGGGACTGATGACCACATTGAAGCTATTGGAATATCTGTAATTCTCTCGTCTCAATCCTTTTCCATCCTGGATCGCGATGAACCTCGATAACAAGGAGGAATCTGGTAAAAACTTGGCTTCTGCAGTTTGTGTGGAGTTATAAAAGTACAAAACATACTCTTCCCATTTGGAATTCAAGTGTGGTAACACGAGGGACAAGCATGTGGAATCAGCTCTAGAAACTTGTAAAAGTTGAACTAGGACCATTCCAAATATCAAGACAAATACGTTTGTAAGTACTGATTTCTCCATTGCGAAGTTTAATAAATGTGGAACTTGTGCATTCAATTTTAATGATAGATTATTGCGGACATTATTTCTGTCGCGAATGTGCGGAATAGAATCCAGGACTACAAGAGCTTCCAGAAGAATGCCACAAAGGTTCTAATACTACTTGACTACACTGACCACATTCCAAGCAATGAAAACTTTTCTTTGTGCCTCTATTTTTTTAAGATTACTTTTTCTTTTGATTTCAAGAATTCACGTATGACCACGCCTTGATATTCGGTAAGAACCGTGCAAACCAAGATACGGAAAATGTACATATACAAGTATACCGGAATTGTTTTTCAATGCTTACCAAAAATTATACTTAAAAGCTCAGATGCGGCCATAGAGTCGGCAAAAAACTTTGTTTTTCTCCTAATTACAAAAACCAACCAAATATGTATCCGGGAGAAGTTAAGATAGTGTTTAATGCTAGTGCGAATATCGTTGCTTTAGAAAAACAAAAAAAATTGATAGGCCTTATTTAAAATCCAAACTAATCCCATCATTTATATAAAGAGTCATGTATAAGAAAATGTTTTTTCTGTCCAATCTGATTCCTATCAAAAGTTTCTTCTACATTTTAATCAAACTGATGACAAAATTAAGAGCTTATTAACATGACAATCTTCACCCGGAATGATTTAAAGTTGATGAGGAAAAATTATATTTCAATTTTAAAATCTCGACTCATCCTGTGTTTGTATTTCAACAAATTCCACTTAATTTGAGACTAGTTCTTCCAGTCGATGCAAACTATTGTACGATCTTTGTAGTCGAAAAATGAACACAGAAATGTAGCTCTCAGTCATAAAATGTTGAAGTTGCTCACTTTTTATAAATATTAGCCAGCACAAGTTTGTCCGCATTCAAGTCAGGATTGAGAACTACTGTTGCTTTCTCATGCAGCTGTTAACTACAACACTGTGGTTTTAGCAGTAATTACGATTTTTAAATTCCAGCAACTATTGAATGCGTTCAGACGGAATCCAACCGATTTCTCGGTGGTTTTAGTTTTTTAAGAAACGAATATATTAGATGAAAAGAGTTTTATAAACAACCAACACACATTTGGTCCGTAAACTAAGAATAAAATACAATTCTGGCTGGAGTTGCTTTGTTTTGTGGACGTTTTAAAGTTCATAGTTCACGCTCCTGCGCGGAAAGAATACGAGACTTGACTACCATTCTCTATGCAGAATACGAAGAAGCAACCATACTTTTACAGTTAGTCAGCATTTACTGCAGGAGTATGTATTCTTAAATATCCCATCGGACAAGAAAACACAGCCTGAATACACCCAAAAGAATGTTCGTGTCATCATTATAATATAAATTAACAGGAAATAATTTGAATAGAAAAGTTTGATATTATCATTTAATGGTTGTTGGTTTTAGATAACGAAAACATGCCAAAGCATGATAAATTCAAATATCTGAAATAAATGAGTAGTGTAAATGAGTCTTTTAATGGCTTTTCAAAAGCAATCTCCAAGTTTTTAATTACATATCTTCAGATATTCAATTGAAATGTTCAATAGAAATGATTTAAACTTTTCCCTTCTTTTCCATGAACTTTCCGAAGGTTTCAGAAACTTTTGGTGCTTTGGTGTCTTGAATAACACAAGGTTCGTTTGTGGTGTTTTGAGGTTTGCCAAACAGTTTCATATTCGAGAAAGGTAGTATTATCACAGTTGTTAGTAAATTCTAGTAAACAAAACTTCTAAAATGAAACGTAAACGTGGCAATGTTAAAGGCAAGTGGTAATATCATTGTTCCGACGGAAACGTAAAAAATTGGTAAACTGGTAAAATTGCAGACGTAATTTATGCCATCATTTTTCAGAGAGGAGGCACATAAGCACAGAAAGGACAAGCTTTAATCCGTATTCACTTCAAATTGGTCAAAGAATTTTTGAATTTGGGAATGTTCAAATTTTAAATGTACCACTGTTCACATTGACATTTCAGTTTCAGCAGTGGCTTCAAACTTCGAATTCGAAATTTCCGGTAACAATAATTGATACATACTGAGCAACACTTCCAGTTTTGCGATGGTTTTAATTTCTTACCATGATAATTTCCTCAGTGAAAAGATTTTTATCTACAACTAATATAGTTGGTACTCAAAATAAGATTGGACTTCTATGCTGGATAGAGTTGCTAGTTGCCTTGTTTTGACGATGTTACAGATTTCACGGTCCTGCTTGTAAAGAATAACTAGCATACCTTGTGGGGACTACGAAGAAACTTCCAGACTTTTTCTGTTTGGTCAGCAAGTAATACGTACATGTGTATGTATGCTCAAATATCCCAATCAGCAACAAAATATCCTATTTGCGAAAAGAGCTCGTGTAATAACTATACTGTGATATGAGGCAAACATAAGTAAGAATGACAAATTCAAATCTCACCAAAGCGATAAGTAAACCAGTTTCAAAAAGCAATCACCGAGCAACCATGATTGGTTTTAATTACACATAAGTACTTATCTTCTTATAATTCAGTGGGAGGTTTTAAATAAACGATTGTAAAATTCCATTTATCCCAAGAAACTCGCGAAGATTACAATTTGTATGTTTCATGCAACCATTAAAGTATATATTATGCTATGTAGTCACCAATTGCGCATCAACACTGAAGGAGCATTTCGTAGCCTAAATATACTGCTTTCTTAACCTCCTCTAGGGTTCCAAGAAACGATCTGCTTTTAAGTTCTAGTGCATCGAGTAGGAATTCTTGGTTACAAATTTGATCTGGAAATCCGCTTAGCTGCTAATGATTATCAATCCTATTTTTCACATATATAAAATCAATCTGTGCTCTGTTTTCTGATTGAAAGACTGACTTTCGTTTAGGGTGATTTATTGTTAGTCTTGAGTTGATTTAAAAGTTTTAAGTTAAAACAGTGCATGCATATATTAGTTAAGATAACAATTTTTGATGACTACGCCGTGTAGTTAGATTCGACTTAGATTCTCATCGTTGCAAAGTCTCGTCCTCATAATATTATTTAATCCGATTTAATATTTATTGAATTGTAGTGCTGTTTTTACCTACTGGTTTTCGCAAATCGTACACTTTCCCAAATGGCTTCTTCCTTCTTCTTAGTGTATACATCGGTAGAAAGATAGCTAATTATGGATTCGGAGGTTTATTCAAGCCGGTTTTGCATTACAAGCCTCATGAGTCATAAACAATGAAACAATAAACAAAATATTTTTCACACCTTTCAAAACACAAAGTTTTAATTTTTAACTGATGAACATGCATAAATTTTAAGATTCTTTTTGGTTTTTCAGTGATTTATTATTTTATTTTATTAAACTTGTAGTACTTAATACAATTTGTATAACTAATGACTGTGGCATTGTGAGAATTCCACAATTTTTGCTGTTTTTAATTTGAAGTGGGGAAAATTTTACATTTACCTACATACGGACAGCAACACTTTTATGTTGACGAACTCTCCGGAAAACGGAAGACTATTTCCAAAAAAATACTATTGTGCATATTTGAGGAAATTAGAGTAGACTCTAAAATCTTATTGCGTACATCCTTTTCCAGCACCAAATGAACGTATGGAACAGACTTAATACCCTAAAGGGGAAATATTATGGTGTGCAATTCAATGAAGAGATTGAATGCGCAATTGTAACTGCGGTGAAAAAGTTAAACCGAATCGAAAATTATTTGTTAATTGAATGTTTGATTGACTTGTACACTTCGTTAGTAGATCATTGTAAGTTTGATATTAATGTACTATATTATAACAGAATTTACAAAAGCTAGAAAATTGTTAGCTCACTAGAACATGTATTGCTGTGGATCAGCTTTTTATAAATTATTGATATGTATTTTAGTGGTATAAAACAATTTTATAATATGACGTTATATTAAATATGGTTCCAACAAAAGGCAACGCTCAAACGTTTAAGTTGCGCAAGTATCAACAGCAAGATAAGAAGTCTCTTGCCATTTAACGTAAATGCTTGAAAATACCCCATATATAGCTATATCTATGATGAGTGCATAATACTCATCGATTAGGTCGTCGCTATGATTCGTGTTTTTAAAGCGAAGTATCTGCTGTGTAAGATTAATTCAAAATTTGTTACTAACTCAGCAATCCAATTACGCAACACATCCAACTTCCATAAAAATGTCTCCAGCAGCTTAAATTTAATTTCCAAACAAAACACTGCAAACGAGGTTACCACCAAACAAGACAACATTGTCATCATAGCAATAATTTTGGCTCTATCAACCGTTTCAGGATCTCCTCTCATTTTCTTGTAATGCAGCTTTCTCCTCATCTTTAAATGCCAAATGGACCACTCATCCCATTTGTAATACAATCCAGATGCAACAATTCTCTGCAAGGACATTTTCAACCAGTATTGATTTTCAGTTTTTAAAGGCCAGCTGAGCATTTGTAGAAAAAAGGTTTGATCCAGCTTGACACACTGAAAATTATCGCTAACATTATAACGCATCAATTTGGTATAATAAGAAACGACATAGTCTGCCCGGGATGTGGGCAGATATTTTCCCAGTTTTTTGCCTTTAGTCGATGAAATAAAAAATTCGTTATCATCAACAGTATAGTTAAATACATCAACCGTTTCCGCAACAGTTAAATTGAACACTTTTAGTTCCTCTCCAAACACCTCTTGCACCGAAAATTTGTTCCGATTTTGGCTAAATATTATATGGTAACCATGGTTTACGAGATCCTTCAATGTTATGATGAGCTGCTTTGGTGGTGCAGGAACAGTTATTATGCTTGTAAGTCCGTTTGAGTAGAGCTGGCTGAGAATGAACGCCAACGAACAAATCACTACCAAATGGTGAGGTTTGAGTGATGCACCAAAAATGCCCCCGAGAAATCCAACTAGTTCGCCAATAACTAATTCAATTTGGTGGTGACGCCTGTACGAACGAAGAAAGGCGAAACACAGAATGATTGAGATACCTATCCATATTTCAGGAGTAAATGGTTCGTACCAAGTGCTGAACTTCAACAACTGAGCATTGTTTCCGGTCATATTTACAAAGAATATAACAGCATGCTCTTGAAATGTGTCGAAATGCAACCGACCTGTGTAATAGAGGGTCGGTTTAACTTTAATAATTCTTGCGCCAATAAATTCCTTACCTTCGTAGTCGTGTCCTATTTTTAGTCTTTTAATTATATCACGAGTAACTGTTTGTAGCAAAAGTGTTAGGTTGTGTGTCTCTCCCAAAACTAAAGGAGACATGACATTCGTATAACATTGGAAAGACGTCCTCATTCTTGGGTTTTTGTTCACGTTCTTGAGGCAAGCGGCTTGCTGCTCCTTTGGTGTATCTCGGGGCGCACCCCAACCCACAACTTGGATAAGTTTCCCATTTCCGTTCCAAAACAGTTGACGATGAGCAAGGTAGAAATTCTGGCTCAAATGTTTCCCAAAATCTTTAACTGGGATAGGAGCTGATGAGCAGTAGCCTTGGCAGATTACTGTTACTGAAGCTTCATTTGGCTTGTATTCAAAACTTGGGGATAACGTGAGGAGGATCTTTAGCGCAGGGAATATTTGGAGAGATTCGTGCCAATTTCCGAGAGCAATATTCCTGTGCAAAATCTTTGAGTGTAATTCCGCTTCATGCGTTTTCCTAAGAGTAGAGTTCGAAAATAGCGAAGCAACCGAGATATTTTTCCAAACAAAGATAAACATGGTGCGTGATGGTACAAGGAACTCGCCTAGAGTACGAACAGTCCTGTTTATACTTTCAACTTCCTGATCAATTCGGATGTGGCTGATGACAACATTGAAACTTTTGGAATATCTGTAGTGCTCCCGTTGCAATCCCTTTCCATCTTTGATTGCGACGAGCCTCGAAAACAAGGAGGAATCTGGTATAAACTTAGCTTCTGCAGTTGGTGTGGAGTTAGAATAAAAGTACAACACGTAATCTTCCCAGTTGGAATTCAAGTGGGGAAACAAGCGGGACAAGCAAGTGGAATGAGATCTAGAGACTTGTGAAAGTGAAACTATAACCATTCCATTTATCAACACGGTTACGAATTTCTCCATCGCAAATTTTAAATAAATACGTAACTTGTGCCTTCAATTCCAACGTTAGACTATCAATGATATTATTTCAGGCGTTGATGTGCGAAAAAGAATCCAGGACTCAAAGAATTTCGAGACGAAAGGAGCGAAAAGTATTTTTATGTAGTATATAGCTGTTAACTACGACACTCCGTTTTCGGCAGTACTCCCGAAATTAAAATTTCAGCAACTAATAAATACGTTTAGCTGAAATCTAGCCAATTTCTCGGTGGTTTTAATGCCTTAAAATACGAATATCTTGGATAAAAAGTGTTTTATGTTCGACCAGTACACATTTTTTCCAAAATTAAAATGAGCTCCTGCAAGGAAAGAATGCGAGACTTGACTACCATTCCCTTCGGAGAATATGAAGATGCTTCCAAACTTTCATAGTTAGTCAACAATTAATGCACGAGTATGTATGCTCAATTATTCCATCGGGCAATAAATTACAGCGTGAATATACCATCTTTGCGAAGAAACTCGTGTCATCATTATAAAAGAAAATTACAGGAAACATTTTTAATAGAAAAGTTTGATATTCTCATTTAATGGTTGTATGTTTTAGATAAAGAAATGCTGCCTAAGTGTGTTAAATTCAAATATCTAAAATAAACGAGTTGTGTAAATGAGTGTTTTAATGGTTTTTCAAAAGTAATCACCAGGCAAAAATGTATGATTTTAATTACATTTCAGATAATCAATTGAAATGTTCAGCAGAGATGATTTAATCCTTTCCATTTTATTTTCCATGAAATTTCCGGAGGCTTTTCAGGCTCTTTTGGAGCTTTGGTTGCCTGAATAACACAGTGTTCTTTTGGAATCTTTTGCTTGAGGTTTTCCAAAGAGTTTCTTATGCGGGGAAGATAATATTATCGTGGTAGGTATTAACTTCTAAATAACAACTTTCTAAAATGTCTAGAATGAAACATATCATTGCTTGAAGAGAGCTCATTTAATCATTATAACAAAAATGATCAGAAAACATTTTTAATCGAAAAGTTTGATCCTTTATTAGCGTTGATGACTTCAGTTTAGAAAATATTGGCAAAGCATGCTGACTCCTTCAAATAGATGGGTAGTACCTTTGTCGTTGTTGTCGAGTTGTTAAACTTTTCTCCCCCTCTTTAGCCGAAAAATGAATGATAAAAAGGAATGGTAATATCCGGTGGAGCAGAGCTGACAGTTTATTTTTAAAAAATTTGTGTAAACTAAATTTTTTTTTTTTTTAGATTTACACATGAATGTTTTTAGGATGGAATGATTAGTTTAAAGCTAAAGCGATTTCTATGAGTTTTCTGGTTGTTTTCTTAATATTTTAGCTTCAGTTAGAGTATAAGATAACTGTAATTTTAGCAAGTATCTATTTTTCGTCTTGCAACTTTCGTGGCTTTAATCAATTACACTACAGTCCGCATTTATGTAATTTAAGCTTTGGTTTAATAAATGAATACTTTTTACTATGCAATTAATCTGGTAGTGTCAATTATGTTAGCTTCATACCAGAATAAAATACAAATGAATACCAAGTGAGAAATATCCTCATATTACAAATTATAGTTATTCTAATTTAAAAATTTTATATTGACATGTTTTTATATTTAGCGTGCGTGGAGTGATTATTAGAAGCACGTCGCTTGTTAATTCCAAATCGTTGTTTGACATTGAAATTTGATGTGATAAACTTTTTAACCGCCGCTTTTTGTAGTAACTTAAAGAAAATATAACAAACAATTCGAGGCAATCAATCAATACTGAAGTAGTACAATAAATTGTTCCTAGATTGGCATTGGGAAGAGTGCTTGTTAGTTCGAGACTCGCATTTAATTCAATGGGCTAAACACGTGGATTTAAAATCATTTTCATCAGCATAACAACAATTCACTGCCATTTAATAAGTAAGACAATACACAAAAAAGTTTGAAGATCTATTTAACTATAAATTAGAATATTCAGTTTTTATTTTGTCGGCCAGTCGAAGTTTTAATAATCGTCGTGTTCAGTTGGATTTTGCCCTGCTACTGAACACCACGGGCAAGAGTTTGCTTTTGTCATACAAATATTCAATTTGTTTAAAATTATTTTACAGCGTCTCGTTCAAAAGTTTTCATAGAATATATCATCAAATAATCCTTCAGTGCAGACAGTTATTGTTTCAGTTGTTTGACGATTTGTATATTGAGAATAGCCTCTTACGAGAAGCCTTTCAAGGGCATTATAACGTTCTTCGATCAATACTTTCTCTTGCATTTTACAACAGTAAGGCAGTCTACAAACATTATCAAATTGGAAGTAGAACTGAATAATGGGGTTTTTGCAGCGCAAGTTTTTGTGTGCTGTGCCACTGGTGATAATTATTGCAGCAGAGCTTTTTACGTGTCAAGCTACTTGCGTGCCACATCTGTTTCCTTTCTTGAACACTAAATGGGAAAACTACATCGTCTACTTTTACAAATGGAACAAATACAACGACCAGTTCCTCCCAGCTGCATCGTTGTTCCCCAGAATTCTTTCGATCCAGAATGGAAATGGATTGAAAAGAGAACGCCACAAATATTCCACAACCTTCAACGTCGTCCTAAGTCCAATCGTGTATCCCGACGAATTTTACAGTGTCATTGACATTCTGAAAGATTTAGGAGAAACTCTCGTACCTTCCCTAACCTTGTTTATTTTCATACGTGCAAAAACTCCAAATTATATTTATAGACAGGTACATCCCCTCAACGCTCAACTGGCTAACTGGCATCCATCGTTTCAAATATTCCCTGCTTTAAAAGTTATTCTCACGTTGCCCCCTGGTTTCAAATGCAACCTAAATGAAACAACTCTAGTTACAATTATCTGCTCAGGATATTGTTCAGCAGCTCCTCAACAATCAAAAAAATTCAATAAGCTTTTACAGCATGAAAATTTGTATTCGGTTCATAAAGATTTATTTTCGAATGGAAATAAGAAACCCATGCTTGCTTTGGTTCAAGACCAGCATTTCTTCATCGTAAAAGCAGGAAAACACGGACAGTTCTCATGTATAAGTTCTACGAGACGAATGAGCTCTGAATGTAGAGCTGATATAATGTCAGTTTTGGTTTTAGGAGATGTCCACAACATCTCTTTGTATTTGGCTAGATTTGGTATTGAAAACTATCGGAAATTTCAAGGTGACCACATATACACAGGGCCTGAACTAATACTAACAGGAAGTTCCCCACAAAAGCCAAATTTACATACGATTCGTCAACAACTCTTTCACAGTTTTGACTCCGAAGCAGTTTATTATTGTCAACGTAAGAAAACTGATCACTATCATTTGAAGTTTACAGCATGGTACGAACCATTTAGCCTACAAATTTGGATGGGATTCCTAAGTTTCAAACTCATAACATTTGTCATTTCCTTATTGTATCATCGTGCATCACTTGTGAAAGTATTTTATATCATGGTAACCTACATTGGTGGCGTATTTGGGCAGGGTTCAGCTGTCAAGAAACGGTACTTTCTTGCAGTTTGGTCAGTTGCTTTCTTTATAACGCAGTTGTACACCAGTGAGCTGACAAGTCTAATCACAGTGGTACTACCTGCTCAAGGGCCTTTTAAGACTCTGAAAGAGTTTGTTGAAAATGGGTATAAAATAATTTTTGTTCAGCAACACTCAACCCATACGCCAGAAACGGAGGTTGGAGACGAATTCAAATTATATGGTTTAAATGCTGCAGAAACGTTCCAAATCTTTCCGGAGGATAGGCCCACTAATATTCGATTTTTTACAGTAGCAGACGAAGAAGAAAAACTGGGTTTGACATATCGTATTTCAAACGCGAAACTTTTGAGGGCCGAATTTGCTAGTATTTTACGAAAGAACTTTACCAAACCCCCAAGTTGTTTTCAGCTTGATCAAACATTTGATAGGAGACAGTTTTTTTGGCGACTGAAAACTGAAAATGAGTATTGGGTGAAAATAACTTTGCAGCAAATTTTGGATTCGGGATTGTACCACAAATGGGATGAGTGGTCAACTTGGCATATTATGCTGGAGCGCAAATTACACATTCAAATGAGTAGGGAAGGCCCTGATACAATTGAGATTCGGAAGATTTTATCAGTGATTTTAATTTTTTGTGGGTTGATGATATTTTCATTCGTAATATTTTTTATAGAAACAAAATGTCTCAGAAGTGTCTTAACATAACTTTTACCTATTAATCTATGATTTCTAGTAGAAGTACGTTGGTGTAATTTATTTTAATTGCGTTTTTGTAATGACTATACAAATAAGGATGTGCTACGCGTTAGCCGGCCTGCGTTGGTTTGGCTGTAGCGTCAAAACTACGCAATATTTTTGAGTGGACGATGATTTAATTAGAAGCAAATTCGATGCAGATT
>JAQGAP010003039.1:0-13358 GCA_034697805.1 Orchesella bifasciata | reverse complement strand
CACTCTGCAAAAGGGAGGGTTGGAAGAGGATACCTCCGGACGTTGTCCAAATTCACAAATCTAAACTCCAATTCATTATGTTTCCTTAAAATTGAGGTGGATGTCGACGTTTTTCTTGGAGGAGTTGGAGAGTCTATGGTAATCGGCTCGATTGTACAGTCTTTTAAGGAAATTGGAGGGTGTTTCATGTCTAAATCTTCCAAACTGTACGTTTCATCAATGTGCAAAGTCCCCTCCTCATCGTCTGAATAATTCTCCTGTTCTTCAAAGTTATCTGGGATTATTAAAGATGAATCCTGGACTGGAGGTGGTGGCGGAGGTAGAAATTCAGGGGGTCTTGGTATCAACTTTTGTTTACGTCGATTTTGACACTTTTCAGAGGTAGATGGCTCCTCCTGGAGTTGAGGTAGGTCGAGCTGGTCAGGAAGCACTTCTTGACAGTCAATATTTTCAGCAAAAATGGAAGTCGAGATGAATATTTGAGAGGCTGGATCACCTCCATACCCTTCTGATTGAGATATACCTCCAATTTCTATAAAAAAAACCCAATTAATTCATGAAAAACAACTAAAAATGAAGTTAAATCAATTTTAAACCTTTTTTCATCACCTTTCAACACTTCTTCTCGAACTTCCTTCCAAACTTGAGCTGCAACTCCGTCCCCATCCTCTTCATAAACGTCCCTCGGTCTCGTGTCGGAAATGTGACTTTTCAACTCATCAGAAATCCCCTTGAGCTTCTTCTGAAGCTTCAAAATCCCTTTCAGCGTCTTGTAATATTCCTTCACCGATTCCCCACAAGAAGGACAAACTTGTAGCCAAAATTCCGGATGGAATTGTCCTCCCAACTTCCCAAGAAACTGGCACAACTTATCCTCTTTAATTCCAAGAATATTTTTCAAAATGAAGATGGAATTTAATTGTTCTGCGAGTAAAGAAGGAGAATCTTCCTCTTCCATTTTTTCCTCTTCAAAAACCGCCGTGAGTGTTGCTGAACATGTTTGAGGTGGAGGAATTGGATCAGGCGTAATTAAATCCGGCTCACTTTTAATTCGGTTGAGTGACCCATCAATCACCGTGAACTTGGGGAGGCAAGCCGCCGCACAAAATATGCAGTGACTGGATAAAACTTGTCGAAACATTTTTTTAACTGGAGTAAATGTCAATTTAATAAAAAAGTCAAAAATATTATAAAAAACGTCAGGTGATGCAACAAAATAATTAATTATACGTAAGTTTATTGACGCAGTTGTGTTTTGAATGATATTGAGAACATGAAAAGGAATAGCAACATGTGCTTGAATTCCTCCTACAATACTTCATCATGTAAAGTGAATGTTTCGTTGAGAAAAAAACAGAGAGGAGTGCAAGTGCAGCAAAACGACAGATCAACTACCAGACCTGCTATGTTCACAGGCTTTGTACTCAAAAGTGTGGAGTTTAGGTATATCTCATCATTTTTCACTGGGATGCCGTCTCCTTTGGTATTGAGCTTGGTTTTTTCAATCACACTTTTCTATCTGATGTGAACGAAAAGATTTTTTGTGTGAAATGCATGAGCTGAGCTGTGTAGAAATATTTTGAGTGGGAATGAAAGTGAGAAGGAAGCACGGAGCTGTTGTAATGTTTGCCATATTCGATCAAATTTTTTGACAAAGCCGTTATTTTGATAAAAAGTAATTACATTGAACATGAATGTCACAGAACAAAAGGTTCACATTGGAATTAAAGGCCAAGAGTGTCCACTCTGTGACCAAACATTTCTTCTCCCATCAAACCTAAGGACTCACATCCGGAACCATTTGAATGAAAAACCTTTTAAGTGCGAAACCTGTGGAAACGGTACGGATCCAGAGCCGGGGTGTTAGGTCACAAACAAAGGTCGCATGGTTTGGGGACAGCGTGCCCTTACAAATGTGATATCTGCCATAAGAAATTAGCCACCCAGAAAAGTTTTAAATATCACATTAAAACTCACACGGGAGAAAAAACATTTGATTGTAAAATTTGAGGAAAATGTTTCATTGATTTTGCTTCGCTCAACTCCCACATTCGTGTTCACACTAGAGAGAAGCCCTACAAGTGCTCCCAGTGCCATTCAGCCTTTTCTCAGTTAAATATTCTCAAAGGTCATGTTCGCTACGTGCACAATTTGGAAAGAAGAGAGAAGTGTCACAGCTGCTTGTTTTGCGAAATGTCTTTTGGAACTTTTCAACATCTCAACGCTCATTTGCGTCGACACACTCATGAGAAACCTTACTTTTGCGTGGAATGTGACGCATGTTTCGTCCAAGCAGGTGGACTTCAACGCCACAAGTTATGCCACTCAAAAAGTGCCGATGAAAAGCCATTTTCTTGCTCTAGATGTTATAAATCTTTTAGAAGAAAGGATACCCTACAGGAACACTTCCGACTGGTTCACGACAAAGATAATGTGAGACAATTTTTGTGCGTAGTTTGTGGAAAATCATTTGGCAGAAACGATTGGATGGAATCCCACATGAGAATCCACACAAATGAGAAACCGTTCAGGTGTTCCCAATGTCCGATGGCATTTGCATTATCCGGGACCCTTAATGCCCATGTGAAGGTCAAGCATAATGGAGAAAAAAGGAAGAAGGAAACAGCCTGCTTGTTTTGTGACTGGGTTGGGAGAAACTTCAGTCAACTTCAGGATCATTTACGCAGCCGACATTTAAATGAGCGACCGCATTTCTGCATGGATTGTGACTACTCTTTTGCAACGATGAATTGTTATCGACGTCACAGATTAATTCATGCGAGTGCAAACCGGGTTTCCTGCAAGGAATGCTCCAAATCATTTTCCCGCAAGGATAATTTAGTAGCTCATTTGCGCAAGGCGCATTGAAAGATCAAGTAAGCGTTGAGAAAACACATATGAAAAGTAAGGTGCTTCATATTTTTTAAACGTTGTTCCATATTTAGCAGAAGAAGTGTGTAATAATTATAAATAGTAGTATGTATAATGAGTAAATATTTGTCAATTGTAGAGAAACTTGGACCCACTTCCGCGACCAAAAAACTCGTCGTCATCATCATCATCAAGTTGCCACCAGAAAGACTCTGACCAGAAAAAATGTGTCGTCTTGAATTCTATTTAGTAAAGTGTGAATTTATTTTTAAGGATATCGTATGCATCAATTCGTTGCAATAGAATGTATAAATCAAATATTATATTAACTTATTCAATCCAGTGCAATTATTATTATGTTAACAATTCTTATACTGAATTGATTTAAGTAAATAATTGACGCTACTTTTGTATAATATTATGTTCTTCTACTTTCCATTTAAGCTCCGAAAGAACGAAATGTACGTGTGCTTCTGTTACTTAAAAAAAGACAAAAAAGTTATGAGATGAGAACCACAATGTTTTATGGAAGACTCAAAGTAATGCACAGGTGCTTAGTTTACTTACTACCAAAAATGGGTGGAGAATCTAGTACATAGTAAGTGCGGCAATGAAAGGTACATTTTCCATGCAATGCATACCTACCCATTGTTTCTGTTTCGTGCTTGAGTCACCTCACGATTAATTTGAAAGCGTAGCCGTATTTTTAACCACAGTTCTGCTTCTTTTATGCAAAATTATCTTTCGAATTACCATAACAATGAATTATATGAGTCAAACAACTTGAAGTGCCTTGTAAAAACGTTTAAATTTATTTTAATCAAATTGTCAATGCATGATATTATATGGTAATGATGATAATATACCCTAATTTATAAAAGAATGAATAAATCAAAGCGAGTCAATTTCACCATCATATTTTTTCAATGTTTTCTAGAAAAAAACTAATCATTTAAACCCCAAAGTCCTAGTTGAGCTACCATAAAGGGATGTAACGTCATTAACCGCTGCTGCACATTGCGCAGCTTGATGTGTCCAACGCGGTCGGGCACGCCCATTATTGTACTCATATTTTCAAGCAATTGCTTAATATTAATGTTCTTCATTCTAGACATGGGTTCTAGGCACTCGATTGTTACACAGGACCTCGACAGTTTCATTCCATAACGTCTTCCAGCTCCGGAACACCTTCTAATGTTCAAACGAATAAAGAAGTGAGATAGTTATAAATTCGAATTAAGTTATTAGTAAATATTTTCTTACCCTTCATGAATAAATAGGACGTATCGCAAATCCCGTAGCATTATTGCGTTGCTACGTCCAAAGTTAAAGTTGCATTCAGCCGTTCTCCACTTGACGCTTCCTGGTGGAAGTCGAGTAACGGGACTCAGGTAATCCGAAAGAACTCTCTCTTGCGAAGTCAGCAGCATCAGTTCCCACTGGAAATCCCCTCCAAGGTTGAGGCTGGCTGTGTAGCTCTGAGAGCATTTAATTTTGAAAGGTAGCAGTTGCTTCATTAGATTAAGCGTGAGTCCCTCAGCCCATAAATCCACTAGGTAGTATTTGGAACACCAACTTTTGCAACTTGAAGCTGGGACGAAACACGAGCGGTCATTCACCCCAAAAAATGGGAGGTCAGGAAGGGGGTCACAGCCAATTGGTTCTTCTTCAACATTACACTGATGATTCCTCTCAGAAATAATTGTCCAGCCTTCGAATTGGTCTACAATTTTTGAAATTTTGAATGATTAAATGTGAAGTATCTAGAGTTTCACATAAAATTATTTATAAATTACTATATTTCCATTCTTACCATGCCCAGATGAGTTTTTAATATAGTTTTTAGAAAGAATCTCGTTCCGTAATATATCATTGAAGACTCTCCATCCACCGGGCTTGTCAAGAATTTGCTTTGGAATGTGGTTCCAATTAATTTTCTTATCCTCAAACCGCTTCTTCCACAGAGATTTTCTTGTGATCAACTTTCTCCAAGCTTGACAAACCTGAAATATAATTTGAAATCCATTTACTTAATAGTGAGCATTTTCAAAAGAACAAACAGAGGAGAACTTACCGAAACGCAATTTATAATATCCGCATCACCGACTTTTGTAAGAATGAGCTCGACCACGTTTTCGGGAAGATTGCTCCCACAAAAATTGAGACCGTTATTATCCCCAGTCCATTGTGGTGGAGGTGGAGTGTAAGCATTCTCCCCATTATCCATTTTTTGAACAAATAATGAAACTTCAAACCACAGGTGAAACAAAAAAACTGAAACGAAATGAGAAATTAATATTAAAACATGCCAAAAACAACTTTATTATGATATGTTAATGCAACTGCAAACAAAGCTAACTTGAAGAGTTTTTAATAGATATGATTTTTAGCCGTTTCTTTACTCTTTTAAAAAATTAGTTCACTTCTAATACCGGATGTTTACTTGGAAAAGACGGCTATGTGTTTGTAGCAAACGGATAGATATTCCTCCCTCTACAAAACAGCAACAAGTAACAAAATCCCGATGATGATGATTAGGAAAACAGTATTGTTCAAGAAGCTTGTTGCTTTGCTTGCAGCTCCAGTCCCGTCGATTCCTCTGCATGAACGGTGTTTTGTTTCTTCCCGAAATATGAGCGTGCTTGTTTTTCCTGTGAAATGGGAATCACAAACAAGCGATGAGCGTTTTTAGGGACTCAAACAAAGAAGCAAAGAATACATATGCACTTGGTTTACTGCCGAAACTGTGTGCATCCTGTGAAAGCTGGAAATAAAAGGAAAATGCAGAGCTGATGGTAAAGCTTCCGTGCTGTAGCTACACACATAATGTTTTTGTAGCGAGAGCCCCTACGGAGCAGAGAATGAAAAAGGACAAGAAATTCTGAAACTTGACCTTGCTTCTGTAAAGATACAGGATGCAAACAACAGCTTGCACTTGTGTGTGTGTGTGATTGTGTGGAGCGGTATAAAAATCGTAGCCACAAAGAGTGAGTAAATCCTCTCGTAATATTGCTATTTTCATTCTGGAAGGCTGATTAAACCCAGCGTTTTCTTGCGGATTATCCCGAACTATTCTCACGTGCTAATAAACTAAAATATTTGATACCATTTTACTTTATTTCAATTGATTTCTTTTTTTAAATAATGAAGAAACGTGTTAGTGGCCGTGTGGAGTGTGAGCTATGCGGTGGCACCTTTTTTTCCAAGCATACACTCGCGGCCCACATGAAAATTCACATCAGAATAAAATCACATGTTTGTGTCTTCTGCAACAAAACATTTCTCCATTTGCGAAGTCTTCAGAGCCACCTAAGAATACATTTAAATGAGAAACCGTACGAGTGTCCAAAGTGTCCTGCTTCATTTAGGCAATTAACTGGTTTGAAGTATCACCAAATCAAACACATTACCGGACGTCCGTATTCCTGCAATTTGTGTGAAAAATCGTTCCTAACCCCTCGGCAACTCCAAACCCACATTGGATCTCACCTGGGAGAAAAATCGCACAAATGTGGAATGTGCGGAAAGAGATACTTGAGTCACAATGGACTAAAGCATCATTGGCGATCAGAGCATGGACAAGGCATTCCAAAGCCGTTTAAATGTGTTGTTTGCAGCAAAAAATATCCTTCAAAATACGTGTTGAACTGTCACATGAGAATTCACACGGGTCGACTACCTTTTCAGTGTGGAATCTGCGGAAAATATTTCATTAACAATCATACGCTAAAGTCCCACACTCGAGTTCACACGAGAGAGAAGCCCTTCAAGTGCTCCTTGTGCACTTCAGCGTTCGCTCAGTCGAGCACTCTCAATCTTCATGTTCGTTACTTGCACAATTATGAACCACGACTCAAGCAACACACCTGCTTGTTTTGCGAGTGGTCTTGTCAAACCTTCCAACATCTCAATGTACATTTACGGCGACACACTAATGAAAAACCGTATTTTTGCTTGAAATGTGATGCATCATTTGCACAAGCGGGTGGACTTCAACGCCACCAGCGGCTTCATTCGGGAGCTAAACCATTCTCTTGCTCTGAGTGTTCGAAATGTTATCGGAGGAAGGACAGCCTACAGCATCATTTTCGAGTTGTGCATGAAAAGGTTGATGTGAGACGAGTTTTTTGCACAATTTGTGGAATATCGCTTTGCTCCAGATCAAAACTTATGTCCCACATGAGAAGCCACACAAATGAGAGACCCTTCCGGTGTTCCCAATGTCCGCTATCCTTCATGAGGTCAGATACTCTCAAAGATCATGTGAGGTGCAAGCACATTGGGATAAAACGGAGGAAAAGGAGCAGCTGCTTGTTTTGTGGCTGGGTTGGGACTGACTTCAGCCAACTTCGAGCACATTTACTCAGCCGTCACATAAATGAGCGACCGTATTCATGTTCGAAATGTGATAAATCATTTGTGACCGTGACGGGACTCAAACGTCACAAAGCCTATCATTCTGGCGTCAAACCATATCAGTGTGGTGGATGCTCCAAGTCATTTTTCCGCAAGGATAATTTACAAGCTCATTTCCGCAAGGTGCATCAAACGATCAAGTAAAGTTGAAAATAAACATCAGGTGAAAAGTAAGTTGTTCAATATTTTTTAAACGTTGTTCCATATTTAGCAGATGATACTGTAATTATTATAAATATTAGTAGATATAATGAGTAAATTTTTGTCAATTGTAGAGAAATTTTGACCCACTTCCGCGACCAAAAAACTCGTCATCATCATCATCAAGTTGGCACCAGAAATACTCTGTAGAAAAACGTGTCGTGTAGGATTTGAAAGTGGACAGACAATACCTTCCTCAATTTCACATTTTATTTCATGAATACGTTAGCGTCTTACATGAGAATTGATGACAAGTTTGAACAAAATTTGTTTTACAATATTTTACAAATGAATAAATCAAAGGGAATTTCGAACATTATTTGGATAATAAATTTAAATTATGAGTAATAGCATTTAAACTAGTTCTTTCAGTTCCACCATCTTCTTACTGATCATTTACACGCTGAAGTTGACGTCGAGCTTCCTGACGGTGAAGTTCTGCAACTAATTGCTGATGCAGATTGCGCACCTCGATGTGTCTAAAGCGCTCGCTAACGTCCATTATTATTATCTTTTTAAACCGTCGCTCAGTTTCAGTCTCCTTCTCTCCAGACTCGGATTCAAGGCACTCAATTGTTACACAAGACCTCGACAATTTTATTCCACAACTCCCTTGAAGTTCAGGACTCTTTCTAATTTGCAAACGAAAAGAGGTGCGTGATAATTATGAATGCAAATTAAATTACTAGTAAATGATTTTCGTACCCTTCATGAACAAATAGGACGTATCGCAAATCTTGGAGACTCGCGTTGCTACTTTCTAATTGAAAATCGTATTCAGCCGTTCTCCAGTTGACGCTTCCTGGTGGAAGTCGAGTAACGGGACTCAAGTACTCCAAAAGGACTCTCTCTTTCGAATTCAGCAGCATCAGTTCCCACTGGAAATCCCCTCCAAGGTTGAGACTGGCTGTGTAGCTCTGAGAGCATTTAATTTTGAAAGGTAGCAGCTGCTTCATTAGATTGGGAGTGAGTCCTTCACCCCATAAATCTACTAGGTAGTATTTGGAACACCATTCTGTGCAGCTTGCAGCCGCGACGAAACATGAACGGTCGTTTACTCCAAAAAACGGGAGGTTAGGCAGGGGATCACAGCCTATTGGTTCCTCTTCAACATGCCACCGACGATCACCCCTTGAAATAATCGTCGTCCAGCCTTCAAATTGATCTACAATTTTTGAAATTTTGAATGATTAAATGTGAAGTGTTTTTGAGTTTCAAATAAAATTATTCATAAATTACCATATTTCCATACTTACCATGCCCAGATGAGTTTTTAATATAGTTTTTAGAAAGAATCTCGTTCCGTAAAATATCATTGTAGACTCTCCATCCGCCGGGCTTGTCAAGAATTTGCTTTGGAATGTGATTCCAATTAACTTTCTTATCCTCAAACCGCTTCTTCCACAGAGATTTTCTTGTAATCAACTTTCTCCAAACTTGACAAACCTGAAATATAATTCGAAATCCCTTTATTTAATAGTGAGCCTTTTCAAAATAAAAAAACAGTAGAGAACTTACCAAAGCACAATTTATAATATCGTCCTCACCGACTTTGGTAAGGATGACTTCCACCACCATCTCGGGAAGTGTGCTCCCATAAAACTTGAGACCGTTATTAGCTCCAGTCCATTGTGGTGGAGGTGGAATGTAAGCATTCTCCCCATTATCCATTTTTTGAAGAATTATGGAATGCTTGCAGCTCCAGTCCTGTCAATTCCGCTGCATAAACTGTATTGTGTTATAAGAAATAGGAATCACAAAAACGCAATGGAAAAGAAGCAAAGAAAACATGTATGTGGTTGGTTTACAACAAATAATGTGTGGTAAGTAAAGGGAGATGCATAGCTCAGGGTAAATCTTTCATGCAATAGCCACAAGTAATGTTTCTGTAGCGTGGGCCCATATAGAGCTGAGAATGAAAGAAAGGACAAACCCATGTTCACGAAATGCCTTTACAAAACATTGCGTTGTGAAAGTAGATCCACAGGGAAATACATTACGAAACTTGACCTTGATTCTGTAAAAATACAATCAACTCCTTGCACTTGTCCGTGTGTTTGTGTGGAGTGAGTGAGGACTCTCACTTCTCAGAACTTTGCTATTTACATTCTGAAAGGCTGATTGACGCCACCATTTTCTTGTTGTTGATTATCCGGAACTAACCTCGTATATTATTAAACTGAAATAAGAGAAATTAAAAATTGTTTCGATTTACATTCAATCCAATTTTGAAAAAATGAAGAAAGGTGTTGGTGACCGTGTGGAGTGTGGGTTATGCGGTGGCACATTTAATTCCAAGTATACACTTGCGTCCCACATGAAGATTCACATTGGAATAAAATCTCATGTTTGCGTTTTCTGCAACAAAACATTTCTGAACTTGCACAGTCTGCAAAGTCACATCAGGATTCATTTAAATGAGAAGCCGTACGAGTGTCCAAAGTGTCCTGTTGCATTCAAGCAAAAAACTGGTTTGAATACACACGAGAGACTTCACATTGTCGGACCTCAACATTCCTGTAATTTGTGTGAAAAATTGTTTTCAACCCCTGGCAAACTCCAAACTCACATTAGATCTCACCTGGGAGAAAAACCACACAAATGTGGAGCCTGCGGGAAGAGATATATGAGTCATGGTGAGCTAAAGCATCACTGGCAATCAGAGCATAGACATGGCACTCCAACACCTTTTGAATGTGTTGCTTGCAGCAAAGTATTTAGTTCAAAATATGGGTTTGACTGTCACATCCGAACTCACACTGGAGAAGCACCCTTTCAGTGTAGAATCTGCGGAAAATCTTTCAACCAGAAAACTCATCTTAACTCCCACATTCGAGTTCACACAAGAGAGAGGCCTTACAAGTGCTCCCAGTGCCCTTCAGCTTTTTCTCACAAGAATACTCTTAAGGGTCATGTTCGTTACTTGCACAATTACGAAAAACGGCAAAAGCAACACAACTGTTTATTTTGCGGTTGGTCTTGTGAAACCTTCCAACATCTCAGCGCTCATTTACGTCGACACACAAATGAAAAGCCGTATTTTTGCCTGAAATGTGATGCATCATTTGCTCAAGCGGGTGGACTTCAACGCCACCAACTCCTCCACTCAAAAGCTAAGCCTTTTTCATGCTCAGAGTGTTCCAAATCTTTTCGGAGGAAGGATAGCCTACAGCATCATTTCCGATTGGTGCATGAGAAGAGTGTAGGAAGAGTTTTGTGTTCAATTTGTGGAATATCCCTTAGTAAAAACACAAGGCTGAGTTCCCACATGAGAATCCATGCAGATGTCAAACCATTTCCTTGTGGGGGATGCTCCAAATCCTTTAGCCGCAAGCATTATTTACAAATTCATTTCCGCAAGGTGCATCAAAGCCGAGAGCATAACTTGAGGAAAACATTCTCTTGAAAAGTGAGCCAACCTTATTGTTTGTCTTGCTTTGTTAAAGAATAGGGTGAGGTTTACAATCAATAAATTGTTATAATTTGCATATTTGCCAATTGCAGACAACTGATGACTTGAGCTCACATTGGCGACCAGAAACGTAAAATCTCCAAGATCATCATCAAATACCCTGTATGAAACTGAAATTTTTAAGCAGTCCAAGTGCGTGATGGATTCCAAGCTACTACATCTAATGTCTCTCGTCATTGGAAAAACGATGAATTGTAAATAGTAAAAGGATAACCTTGTCATAATATTTAGAAAGAAAGAAATAAATCAAATGGTATTTTGAATCCAGTTCATGTAATTGAATTTATTTTTGTAATAAACGTATCAACATAAACTCTAATTCGCAAAACAGTATTTTAACGTCGTTGACGAGCGCAATCAACTGTCGCAACTACTCGCAGATACACATTGCGTAGCTCGACATGTCTGAAGCGATCGCAGACGCCCATACTACGTAAAGTTTTTTCAGTCTTGTTGACTCCAGACTCGGAATCATGGAACTCGATTGTAACAGAAGACCTTGACAGTTTTATTCCACAACTGTTTTTCCATACAAAGCTCCTCCTGATTTTGAAAAGAGAAACCTTGCTTGAAAGTAATGAATTGGAATTAAAAATATTAGTAAATTATTTTCTTACCCTTCATGAATAAATAGGACGTATCGCAAATCCTGGAGATCGCGTTGCTTCTTCCAAATTGAAAAGCATATTCCGCCGTTCTCCAATCGACGCTTCCTGGTGGAAGTCGAGTAATGGAACTTAAGTACTGCGAAAGAACCTTCTCTTGCGAATTCAGCAGCATTAGTTCCCAGTCGAACTCTCCTCCAAGGTCGGGGCTGGCAGTGTAGCTCTGAGAGCATTTAATTTTGAAAGGTTGCAGTTGCTTCATTAGATTGGGAGTGAGTCCCTCAGCCCATAAATCTACCAGGTAGTATTTTGATCACCAGTCAGCAGTCGCAATAAAGAATGAGCGGTCATTTAGCCTGAAAAATGGGAGATCTGGAAGCGGCTCACAGCCTACTGGTTCCTCTTCAACACGCCAATGATGATCTCCCTTAGAAACAATCGTCCATCCTTCAAATTGACCTGCAATTTTTAATCATTAACCCTGAAGTATTTATAATTTCACATAAAATTATTTATCAATTAAAATATTTCCATACTCACCATGCCCAGATGAGTTTTTAATATAGTTTTTAGAAAGAATCTCGTTCCGTAAAATATCATTGAAGACTCTCCATCCATCGGGCATGTCAAGAATTTGCTTTGGAATGTGGTTCCAATTAATTTTCTTGTCCTCAAACCGCTTCTTCCACAGAGATTTTCTTGTAATCAATTTTCTCCAAACTTGACAAACCTGAAATATAATTCGAAATCTCTTTATTTAATAGTGAGCCTTTTCAAAAGAAAAAAAACAGCAGAGAACTTACCGAAGCAGAATTTATAATATCCTCATCACCAACTTTTGTCAGAATATGTTCCACCACCATCTCGGCAAGTGTGCTCCCACAAAAATTGAGACCGTTATTACTTCCAGTCGATTGTCTGTAAGCATTCTCCCCATTATCCATTTTTTGAAGAATTATGGAACTTCAAATCACAGGGTACTCAACGAACAAAAAACTGAAACGAAGTAAAAAAAAGTAATAATAAAACACGCCAAAAAAGTTTATTATGATATGTAAATGCAAACGAAGCAAACTCAAAAGGTTTTTAATACGTGTGATTTTCAACAGTTTTTTAAACTCTTTTAAAAAATTAGTTCACTTCTAATAACGGCTGGTTACTTGGAAAAGACGTGTTTGTAGAAAATGTGTAGATATTCCTCTCTTTACAAAACAACAATTAAAAGCAACAAAATCATGATGATGATGTTGGAAAACAGAATTGTTCAAGTAACTTGTTGCTTTGCTTGCAGCTCCAGTCCTGTCGATTCCTCTGCAGAAACTGTTGTGTTATATGAAACAGGAATCATGAAAAAGCAATGGAAAAGAAGCAACTAAAACATATGTGGTTGGTTTACTATAAATAATGTTTTTGTAGCGTGGGCCCGTATAGAGCTGAGAATGAAAGAAAAGACAAAACCATGTTCACGAAATGCACTCATAAAACACTGTGTTGGAAAAGTAGATGCACAGGTGTAGAGGAAATGCCTGTACATTACGAAACTTGACCTTGATTCTGTAAAGATACAATCAACTCCTTGCACTTGTGTCTGTGTTTGTGTGGAGTGAGTGAGGAGATATTCTCAGAACTTTGCTATTTACATTCTGGAAGGCCGATTGAAACCACCATTTTCTTGTTGTTGATTATCCGAAACTCACCTCGCGTATTAATAAATTCAAATAAGGGACACTGACAATTAGCTTCGATTTATATTCAGTCCAATTTTGAGAAAATGAAGAAAATTGCTATTGAAC
>JAQGAP010003038.1:0-13363 GCA_034697805.1 Orchesella bifasciata | reverse complement strand
GTGGCCGGTTCCGGCTCCCAGCAGCCTGAAATGTATTCAGCCGGATCCGGCCACCAGCGGCCGGCTGGCGCAGACTGTACGTAGCAATTTTGAGAGCAGAGAGAGCAAATAGTTTTGTATGGCACGTACGTTTTTCTGAACAGACAAGAACCTACATAATGGTTCATTCATAATAAACTTCTATTTGTCACAAACACTCATCCCATTTAACAAAGTACCCCATGATTGTTAACCGATATCTTCTCATTTTTGTCGGAAAGAAGTCATTTAATCAAACCATCTTCCATAAAAATGTCACAAGCCTTTACTAATAAAAACTAAATCGTATACAATTGTTTCAATTTATCATGAATAAAAGTATTGCATCGCAAGGAAAATGGTTAATAAAATATTACACACATTATGTTCTGGTCTCACAACCAGAAAAGTGTTATTTTAAAAAATCGAAACAAAACTGGTCCTCACTGTCTATACATACGATGAAATTGTCATACATTCATTGCTATCAGCCGAGATTTAATAACCGGGGTAAATATTTGTCCTTCCTGATTTGCTGCCAGTTTCCCGATATTTAACAGTGACTTGCTTTCTACATCCAGAAATTAGACACAGAACGCTGACACTGAAAAAATCATCCATGTGAAAGAAATCAGTGCCAGAGTTGTCATTTCCGTTGCGCAATGATGATAGGTCCCAATTATTATAAAAGCAGCACACGAAAGCTGCAATCTAGGCCAAGTAAAAGTTTTTAAACATTGGTTGCACAAAATTCCAAATATTTGAATTTTTCAAATGCTTTTGCAATTGACTCTGGATAGGTAAATTGTTGCTGAGATCAGAGTAAAATATAATAAACATTTTGAAACATAAGTTAATAAAGAAACTACACAACTAAATAGTATGTATCGAATGACTTAAGCAGCAGCGACCAAACTCTATATAAGTAACCAATTTGAAGTTACTAACGCAAGCCACAAAAACTCCGACAATCCCAACGGTGACATGTTTTCTACAATCCTAAACTACCACGACGAGCTTTAGGAGGAGGGTAGACTGAATTCCTTGGTCTTGCAGGGAATTCTACAGACTATTGTATGAACCACGGCACGACTCACATTCGGAATTAAAGCTTGGCAAGCAGCATTGCATATAGCTACGGTATGCAATAAGCTAGACAAACTGAATATACACAAACGATACACAATGAAAAGTTTCCATTTTCATGGAACGGATATGGATCCACTTGACTCAAGTTTTAACACAAAAGATAAAATATGAGATGTTGATGAAATATGTTTAACCTTCAAACCTGAAACGCAGCTAAAACAAAGGAATTTATTAGCATCACAATGTCGCAACTAGGTCGATACCCAGCAGTGATAACTACGATTCCAGGCGAACGGGAAGCAAATAGACACATGAAACCTAGTCACGAGAACATTCCGCGGAGTTTGTAACATCAACGTAAGTGACAAAAATGGGAGAAAGTGTTTTCACCGTGTACCAAAATCTATAAATGAAAGTGTGGCGATTGGAGAGGGATAATGTGAGGGGCAATGAGCGACCAACTTTAAATGGAAGTGCGTGAATAACAATTATGTACATTATGTAGAGACCAAGAACTCACACTACTTATGTCAACTTTGCCATTTCACTGTGGTATTGTTACAGTTCTAGTGCCATTTGATAATGGAAAAGGAATGCATTAAATGATTTAGGATTTAAATACAACCATATAATGCATCTTATGGTTTGTTTAATCTTAAATGTAATCAGTATTAACTTTCAAAACCAAGTACTTATATTGTTGTTTTAAGACGTTTGACGTTAACATTGTTTGACGAGAATGCTTGCTAAAAATAAGCTTTTGGACACACTAGCCCGAACAAAACGATTATTGATTTTAATCTTATGCTTTAGCTTCTTAGCTTTGGATTTGGTTAAAAGATAGCCGGTGGGGTTGTCGTGTCTCAATCGTAAGTGAGTTGAGTCTCCGAAATATTATGCGAAAAGTGTGTGTAAGCTTTTTCTTCTGCGGAAGTCTATAACGCCTTTCAATATTCCATTTAGAGAAACGACAACGTCATTGCACTTTTATTCAACTAATAACGCATAAGTTAGCTTTATGGCATGACTAATAATTAACTATGAAAGTATTCCTTGATGCATCAGGTTAAAAATCTGTTATAAATATTATTGTTTGTGTAGAAAATCCCAACAAAGTCGATCCCAGATGTCTATCTAAAAGAGAAATGGCTCAACTTCCTTAGCTACAAACACAAATATTTATCAAGAATTTTTCCGATTTCCAACATCCGAGTTTCGTCATTTTTATCAATATCTTTCCCGTCTTTGGATAAGCGGGCGTCGACAGTCAGTCAGCGCCACCCGGCTTCTGGTAGCGGATTCCAGCTAAAAAAAATCCAGCTTCTGTTAGCTGGAATCAGCAGCTGGTAGCGGCAGCGGGCAAGCTGAGATCATTTTTTCGACCCGCTAGTACTGGCGGATTTTAAGGGACATTGACCCAAAAAACCTCTTAAAATTACACTAAAAAGCTTCTGTAGAGCAGCTCCCAAATTCAATTTTTACGATTTTTTATGACTATATGCATTAAAATGTGTAGAATCCGATGAAATATAGCTTGGATTCGCCAAAAGTTATCCTAGCTCAATAAATAGATTTATAGATCTAAAAAATCTTAAATCCGCTAGTGGTAGCGGGATAAAACTGCTTTTCATCGTTTTTCCCAGCTTCTGCTAGCGGGCCCCGCTACCAGGTGCTGATTTCAGCAAACAGAAGCTGGGACAGTTTTTTAGCTGGAATCCGCTACCAGAAGCCGGGTGGCGCTGACTGACAGTAGTATTTAACGATTGGTAGTGAGATTTCATACATCTGCTGAAATAACCGCTACAGTGTCTGATGTTTGTCAATTTCAATTTCAATTGGCAGCTGTCAGCCAACTGAAGCTATATCCGTCTGTCAGCGTTCTCGTTTATGGTGGTAAAGGTTTACCTTCATAAATTTTTAATCATTTTAGGAATTACAGTTACGTTGCTATCTAATCAAACGGATCAGATGGACTAAGTTTGTTCAGATGTTTGTCAGAAAAGTTAGTTGGTAAACATTTAAACATGCATATCCTGACTTCCAGCCCTAAAACTAAATCGTTTAGTCAGGTGTATGAATGCTGGAATTGCTGGACGTAACCAACAATGAATTATAGAAATACTGTTCTGTATACCTTATGTGTTTGCTAAGCAGTTAGTTGACAAACGCCACTTTATTCCTCCAAAACTGAATGCTAAGGATTTAATATGCGTACGTCTTTTTGTTTGCGAAATGGACTGATTTTCGGTGATTAAGTCTTTATATGAATTATTGCTCTGATATGTTTACGAATGGTTTATCCAATGTCCTGCATTAAGAGTCAGTTTTGCTCTGGCTTCTCTCATCGCATTTAAACACTGAAATGCTCCGTTAACGACTAGAATAGAAGTCAATATGGCAGCACGATTTGGTTTAAAATTGTTGAAATTTCAAATCTCTGTGGCCCAGAGTGTGGGTGTAGCGTCCGTATACTTTGACTCTACATGATTTTTGAAGACAAATAACACAAAAATATGTAGCTATATTAACAAATTTTGGTTGCTTGTGGCTCTTCTCTCAATTATATACTCTTTCAGGGTGTTTTATCATTCACTGAAAAATCCACCGTCGTTTGGCCTTGGTATTAATACCATTGCATTTCAAGGGTATCTGTTTGATCTGTACATTTGTTCTTTGATCGATTGCTCAGCGATCCAATTCAACAAGTTCAATTTACCCCAATTTTATAACGTCATGGAAGAATATTCATCAAAAATACGTCATCGAGGTAAAAAGCAGATGTTTTTATTCAATCCTAAAAAATTAATCCAGTAAAAATTAATAACTTTTTCCAATCACTATTTTTGAAAAGATGGAGAAAAGAAATCTATTTTAGATTTTGTACTCATATCAATGGCAGTTGCTTGTTACAATTCATTGATTTCAACTAGTTTGATTCACTTCACTTTTCCGTGTTTTGATGAACTGGCTGTGGTGAAAGTTTGTGGGGAAAGTTGCAGCAAATCCAGCTCAAGTGTATCATTTCAATGCCGACTGCTTGTGACTTCCATTCAATTATTTTTCATGATTCCAATGAGTCTAGGCTCAGCTCCAGCAATGACGTTGAGTTTAGTGAGTTTGGAATTTGTTCGCAAAAATTTGTCTTTAATGAGGTAATAAAAATGTTCAAATTAAGGTTTTTTTTTAAATTGTTAGCGACAATTTAATTAACTTTTCTTTAATTCAGGAGTGCAGTAAAAATGGGAGCGTCATACTCATCCCATAAATTAGCAATAAGCTACAGAGTCATCCAAATCCAAACTATTCTTTGTAACAGCTGCTGTCAGAAATTTATTTGGACCAATTTGCAATTTAACGGAGCAGTTATAACAATAGTTTGCATCTATTCTCTTATCATGTTTGGGCATCACTTGCCTTTATTTTTTGCTTGTGTTCTCCTAACTTTTATTATTGTTGTGGTAGTGTTTATTCTGTATGTTTTTGATATGGGAACTAGATCTTTTGTTCTGTCAAGGGAAGTACTTAAAAAGTTACAATATTGCCCACGGAGAAGATGGAAAGTAAGTTTTTGCGGTCATGTAAACCTGTTAGCATGCAGGTGGGATCTTTTCACAATATGAATCCAATTTTGGGTCCTGCATTTGTGAGATTTTGCATTCAAAGGAGTGTTTACCTTGCTCTGCAAACCAAGTCATTGTTGTGCAGAAATCACGCTTCTAGTTTTGAATTGGAAATGTTATGGTAGTTCATTCGCTTATAAAAGAAACTGAAAAGGAAATACGATAAGATTAACAACTAAAACTTTTTTATAATTTAGTCAAATCGAGATGAAGGTGCTAGTTAATACAAGTTAACTGAAGTGCTTGACGAATTCAACCTATAAAAGGTAAGTAAGTTAGGAATATTCTAGAATTTAATAATTCATAAATGATTATATTGGGCTAAATTTAACTATTCTAAAAATCAGCTATTATTTTGTACAAGCCACCATTGGACATGGGATAAATTTTTGCAATATGAGTAGAAGTAATTTTAAAATTTACTAACTTAACTGCACTAGATTTTTACTTTTGAAGTAGACACTTATTTAAGGTGCTGATAATAATTAATTCGCTTTGCTGCTCTGAATATGAAATGGTTTCAGCATTTGAAGGGTTGATCTTTCTAGTTGTTCTTTGTTTTTGAGCTACTGTAGTCAATAAAGGCATTATTAATACGCGAATAACAAATTGGTTGAAGTTTTTTAGTCGTATGACTGAAGAGCATCGGCATCAACAGAATTTTTGTTTAACATTCATTTGTTGAAACAGAGAGTAAGGACGACTCAGGTACTATACAAGCAAATATCAACACAAACTGAATACAGGCAACCCAAACTGATTAATATTCTAGGCAGAAACCCAACCTCAAATCATACAGAAGCACCACGGTTAACTCTGCGCTGAAGTTACGTTGCAGTAGAATTTGAAACAGAGTCTGAACCAGTGTGACGTAATTCGTAATCAATGCTACGCAAAACTCTAAAATTGATCAGGAAAATCTGTTATAAAAACTTGTTTATCTTTCAAGTGCAGCTTCAGGTAGCCAAAAAATTTCCGTCAGACAAGAGTGCAAACAACAAGAAACACTAAGATCCACATCATTTGTAAGTCGACATTTGTAAAGGAAAGACATATCAGTTACTTGTTTCAGGGGTTTATCAAAGCTTCAAACCAAAATACAGCGAAATCGAGAAACTTGTCAAGTGGAAATCTGTAAGTAAAATATTATGATGTTAATATTATTAGTGAACTTTTAAAACTCATGTCTTCCCATTTGACAGATAAATACTGGACGCTCCAACAAAACGTCATGGACCGACGACTACTGCTATTGATGATTGTCATCGTCGTACTAGTGACGATTTATTTGGTTGAGAATTCTACCGCAAATCCATTGTTTCCTCAAGCACCATGCAGTTACTGTTCTGCGAGATGCAGAACACGAAGAGGTTGCAAATGTTGCAGTTAAAAGTTAATCAAAATTCTGCAAAATCCATCCAGTCTGTAATTGCATCCAAACAATGTCAACATCTTTATCTCATCTGGAAATAAATTAAGTCAAAAACACCTTTTGTTTTCTTATTTCTTCACCCATTCAAGCTTTTTCGATTATCATACACGAGATAAATATATTAGAAAAAGAAGCATTTGCTTTTTAATATTTATCATAGACATTGCACTCAGCGAGACTCATATATTTGCATCAACCCATCCCGATTTTATTACCAAAAGCACGTAAAACAGGTTTATAAATTATTATTACCTTTTCTAAGAATTCCTCGTCTAAGAAGGTTGGTCAGTACACTGGACAAAAAAATGGTCTATGCAGGTCTTGTAATATTTTCGGTAACATAGGACGTAAGTATTAGAAATCCAGACAGAAGATGTTTATGACAAAATCCAGCTACCACCATACAAAAGAATGTACCCTGACGGTGACAACACATAATCAAATTAATATAAATATAAATAGTATGAAACACTTGGATTCTCGTCATTCTGAAAATTCATTCATTCAGAGAAGAAAGAAAGATATTCCTGTGACTTGTTCAACAAATTGTCAGGTAACGTCTGAATTGTATATTTCGAACTTTTAAATTAAATGGGGGTTCGTGGCTGAAAATACAAATTGAAACTGCATTTTAATTTTGCAGATAATCCCATCAGCATCTGTAAAATCGGAGTAGAGATGACCAACCGGTTGATATTTGTGGCTATTGTCGTCATGGCGATGATGATGATCATTTTTGTTGAAAACACCAATGCAGATCCGCTCTTGCCGTTAATTCCATGCAGTTACTGTGGTTCTGATTGCATGGGTAGAACCGGATGTGTTTGTTGCCATTAAGCAAGTTCATAAAGGTTAATCAATATTTGTTTTTTTTAAACTTCCATATGTAGTTGAACTTGCAATAAAGCAATGTTTTTTTGCTGTGAAATAAAATATGAATACAAATGTTAAAAATAATCCAAAATTATATTCAAAAATAGTAGAGAGCTCATAACAATTTCCTTGTTGCATCATTTAAATTTTTCGCAACATACGCTTTTTACATGACGTATTTATTAAAATATTGTTGATGTAAATGGCTCTCACTGTGCACTATCAAATCTGTGTTACCAATTGTTGGTAGAAATAATACCTCAAAAAGCAGCACAACTAAAACCAAAACTGGATTCTGAATACATGTCTATACTCCGAATTCCAGCGTCTACAAACTTGGCAGTCCCGTTTATGAGCTAAGTCTAGACAAATATTGACTTGATTTTTTCGTATTACATAAGCAGATTATGTTAATGATGATTTATGCGCATTGTGATTATTGGCTAACATTTATTTTACTGTGACGCATTACCAAGTGAAAAATGAACATTTATGAATGGGCAGTCGAATATTTTGTTCCTCCACATGATTATGCTTATGAGGAACGGTGAGTGAAAAAGAACTCAAACTTGTTTCCCAAGTTTCCCTTGTTTGCCTTACTTTTAGTTTAATGTACTTATGTTTTCACAAAATCCACACTCGAAGTAATTTTTGTGGTATATTATGCTTGTTTAATGTTTGAAATGGAATGGCAGGTGAATAGAAATGAGTACTTGATACATAATTATTTTTATTCAATTTGCTTGTCTATTATGTTCGTAGTATGGATTAGGTCAAAACATACAGCAGCGCCAACCGGTTTGTGGTAGCGGGTTCAAGGTAAAAAACTGTCCCAGTTTTGGAACTGGAGCTGGAACCAGTACCTGGTAACGGAACGGGGCTCGCTAGCAGAAGCTACAAATGTAATTTTTAAAAAAACCGCTACCACTAGCGAGTTTGAATTTTTTTAGACCTAAACATCTTTTTTAGCTAGGTTAACTTTGGGCGGATCCAAGCTATATTTCATCGGATTCTACAAATTTTAATGCATATAGTCATAAAAATCGTAAAACTTTAGCTTGGGAGCTGCTCTACAAAAGCTTTTTAGTCCAATTTTAAGAGGTTTTTTGGGTAGACCCTTAAAACCCGCTTGTAGTAACAGGACCTAAATATTTCTCAGTTGACGGGTGGTGCTAACTGATATTGAAAAAGTTTTGCTCAGCACACTGTCACGTAACTTGTAAAAACCTGGGCTTGCAGAAACCGAAAACTTAGTGCATCAATTGAAAGCGTTTATAACTTTGATTGACTGCCAACTTAATCATATCAACATAGATAAATGATACAAAATGCAAGAATTTGTAACAAATTTAAACAAAAGCTTCATTTCTGGTTAATGTATGCCTTTTCACGGAATTTGACGAGAGCCAAAGTCATTTTGAATGTTAATAAAGTACATGCAAAATCCCGATCTGTAATAAATTACATATTAGATATGTATATATCGTTCTTGAATAAAAAGATTACAATAATTATTTTTGCAGATGAGATGAAATAAATTTTAATTTAAGATTTAATGGACTTTATAACCACTTAAATGCAAAACTCTTTACAGAATTCATTTTAAAAAGTCCGACATATGTTGTTAGTTATCATGTCAAGAAGATTGCCATCAATACCTGTCCAGGGAACCAAGACCTATAAAAAGGAAAATATTAATTTTTAAACAATGCTTTTCTAATCACCAATAAACGATACTTTATTAAGTTTTAAATCTTACCAATGGTTTCAAAAAGCTGTAGAACATTCATTTTGTAGTACAAATTTGAGACATACTCATTTTCATCTTCACATCTTTCTGGTTCGACACGAGAGCCACTCTGCGAAAAAAATATGATTTCAAAACTTTCATTGAAAATTAGGGATTCAAACAAATATTTGAATTATAGTTTTTCATAAAACTCACAAGAACACAGTTGATCCTGAACTCCAAACCGGGAAGATAATCGTCCCTGTAATTTGCCCAGTCTTCCAGTAGAGGTTCCTTATAGTCAGCTTTAACAGGATCGTAGACTTCCACAGTACCATCAGAGTAAACATCCGTTATATTCTCAATGTTCACCCTCAAATAATTGATATCAAAATCAATACTTAGGTTGCTAATCTGGATTCCCAGATCTTCCACAAAGGCATAATCAAAGGTGGTGTTGAGAGTCAAATTGTTAATTCCCACGTAGAGATCCCTGGTTAAATACTGATTCCCACTGTTGTTGTCCGTGACGTTCCATAAAAAACCAGGGCTGTGCCATACGAAAATGGGAGCGTGGAAATAATTTTTGAAAGTTGTTGGAGTCACCTCGTTTACTGAAGTGGTTTGCTTTTGCCCTGTCATGAAAGTACCATCGGTTGATAGAGAGAGAGTATCATCAATGCAAATCCCCCATATGCAGAATTCCCATCGGTACGACCAGCTTATTTCAGGAAGTGGTGCTTGGTCCGCTACTTTGATGCTTTGGACTAGGAGAGAACGGATATCGACGAAGAAATAGTCAACCCATGGTAAATCTGCCTCGGAGAAGAGAGAGTTCCTTGTTATTCCACCGTATTTCTTGGGGTGAAGGGTTGAGAGGGTCAGCAAGCCTAGCTTTTCGAGCACAGTGAGTGACGTCAATTCTGTTTTTTTCTCAGCAACTGCGGCAGCTAATGCTGTGGCAGCGCAGGCGAGGAAAGCTATTAAAATTGCAAACTTCATGATTAATGTTCTGTGTTGCTCCGAGAGCTAAGATACACTGATGAGCATTGAGAACCGTATCGTCATATCATGCTAAAATTGTGCATTTGTTTCAAGTTTCAGCTTTCAAGGACTAGCTTATATATTATGTCAGCATGGGAAAAATTTAATGTCAATTTGTCTGCATTGTATTGGTAGCCAAATATATTCTACTTTGATATGGAGCACATGTAAAACATTGTGACAATTGAAGGTGCCAATTGATTTGAGTGATTATGATAAGTTTACGATTGATAAAGTTGTTCACATTTTTAAGTTTGAGACTGTTACGGTGCATCCTGTGACAGATGTTATTGGTAGGTCCAACAGGTCTGGAACTCATAATGGGGTATTGTGAAAATCCTTGTTTTTTAAAGAAGAAAAATTTTCTGTTAATACTAAAATGGGGTTCGTTCCATTTCATGCTCCTCTTCAGCAACTCGAGAATTATACCAGATTTAATACCAGCAAGTAATTTTGATAGAGATGACTAGATCCTGATCATTCAACATACTATTCAATTTCACGTACGGGTGAGATTAACACTAACATCATTGCCTTATTCTGTTTTGGTATTCATGGTGAAACAGTTTTTCATCTAAATTTTCTAGAGTTTCATTATACCCGACGCAAATTCGAAATCTATTGGATTTATAGAAACCTGTGACGACCATGAGTGACCAGTGCAAGAACACCATTGCATCATCAAGCATCTAATTTCATATAAGGAACACATTGAAAAGCAGTAAATGTTTTTAGTAAAGTTCATCCTGCAGCACTTCTTAAAACATGATACTTCGTAAAGAAAGGATGACTCAATTTACGTGTTTTTTAAAATTTGACTTAAAAGCTCATGTTTTTGTTGCACAACTACCACTGACTTGGAGGTCTAGGATTATCATAAAAATCACTTTGATTTAGTCCAGAATTTTCAATTAAAACTCGTCATATACCTCGTAGAGTGATTGATTTGATTTTGTCGTATTCCAAGCTATGTAACTACAAGTCATCATGAAGATTATCGGTTCCGTCTGTCTGTTATTTTGACCTGACCTCTGCAATCCAATAGGAAATATTCTTTAAAGCAAGCATATCTGTGAAAAGCCGTTATACTACGCCCCGTGCCATAAATAACTTTTAATGAAAACCATGGCTAATGTTAGATTATACATCGTGAATCAGACAATCAGGCCAAATAGATAGAGTCTCATATTAGTTTGCGTTTCTTTATTGCCGTGTTGAGATTGACTGCCTGGTTAATTTATGTTTCGCATCTGTGTTCTGTTGATGGAATATTTTTTTCTCATTTTTATTCGAAACTTAAATAACAAGCTTTCAAAGATCAGAAACACTGATAAAACTAATGTATGTAGTTTCTCAAAAATAAATTATAGAACCTATTCCCAATTGCAAAATGCTTTGCAAAATGGTAAGAAAAGATATATTTGGAGTAACTGTTCTTCACACAAATAAATATTTAAAAGGAGTCTCAATTGGTTATTTACAGGCTTACAAGCTGTCAAAAAAAAGTGTGATAAGTTTTTCCATCTGGAAAAGGAAAGGTGGTTTATTCAGCAATGGGATTTGTTGGGGTGGACTTGTGTGCATGGTGTTCTTCGCCAATCTAATAAGCTCTGAAAATACAGGAACGGCCTTGTCAGTTCGCCGCTCTGAAGCTGACAAAGTAGAATTGATACTTGAGGAACAAGAACGAATGGATTCCACAGACAAGATCACCAGAATCTTTCAAATTGTTAAATACCATGACTTTAATACAATCAAAGGGGTTCTCAACGTCATTAAATATACCATGAATATCACGGAAATGTGGGATGATACCGAGCGCTCATTAATAAACGTGGCTTTAAAACACCGAGATTTTGCGATTGTAGAATATCTTATGAAGGAGCATGGGTTCTCCAGAAAGTTGAACCAATATGCAGCTGAGTTTCACAATTTTGTATTAGGATTGGTGTCCACCAACAACACAAGGCGGTTAACTGCCGTTGATGAAAAGGGGGAAACCGTTTTGCACAAAACAGTGAAGGAATTTCCTGTTCTCAACAGCACGCTGGACATATTTAAGGCCCTTGGTGTTGATTTCAATGCCGTCGATGAAGCTGGAGACTCAGCGTTCTTCAAAGCGGTAAATCACGGCAGAAATACGTCGTTTCTGGCGACCTTGATAAGTTATGGGATAAATTGGAGAACAAGAAATAATCATTACGACACTTCGCTCCATGTTGCTGCCCTTTGTGGGAACTTGCCGGCCGTCAACCTGCTTATTCCTCTGGGAAGTGCTGATGTAAACGCTCCGAATTCCGATGGGTGAACTCCACTACATCAAGCAGTACTCTCAACTACTACTTCGCAAAACACATATAAAATTGTTAGTGAACTTGTGAAGCAGGGTTCAAACGTGAATATTTCTGATAACAGTGGAGAGTTACCACTAGATTTGGCGAACAGGATTGGTAATACACATGAGTGGAAGAGAAAGATAGTGGAGGTTTTAGATGGCACTTTCAGTCGCTCACGAGCAGTAAAGTTGACAAATATGATAAATGAACTTGAGCAGCTGCCGTCGAATTCGACTAAAATTGCATGGTTATTTCGGATTGTTCGAACTGAGGATTTAGACACAATCAAAGGTATTCTTCAGTATATTGGAAAGAGCACAGAAATGACGGAAATTTGGGAGGAGGAACTTTATTTCTTGTTGCAGACTGCTGTCACATATCAAGACTGCTCTGTTGTGGAGTATTTAGTTAACACTCCAGCATTCGCCAAAAGGCTAAATAATACCAATTTTACTTCTTTGTTGGTTAAATTAGCTATAGAAGATATTCAATTGGTACCAGCAGCAAGGTTTGAGCAGAAATCCGAAATATTCCAGCTGCTTGTTAGAACCCAGCCGGAGTTGATTAATACCACGATAGACAACGTTGGGATGTCTCCTCTTCCTCTTTCCACATCCCTTCTGTTTTTCAACGGAAAACAGATGGAGTTTATAAATATGCTGATTAGAAACGGTGCGGACGTTAACGCTAGGGATACCTATAATCGAACTGCACTTCACTTGGCAGCGAACATGAAACCTTCTGTACCTCACCTCATGCAAATCATACGCACTCTGATTGAAAATCATGCGGATGCAAATTTGGTTGACGGAGAGGGCGAAACATTTCTGCACAATGTTGCTCGAAGATGTACGCCAGTGCTATTTCATGAAACGGTCGCGTATCTGGATTCAATAAATAATACAAACTCGTTCAATATCGTAAATGAAAACGGATTCACTGCCCTTCACGTGGCAGTATACTACATGGAAGTTCGCAATGAGACGCTGGAAATATTCAAAAGATATAGGGTTGACTTCAATGCAACGGACAAGAATGGGGAATGTATTTTATTTTCAGCGGTGAGAGGAGGGCGAAGTGATTACTTCCTCAAAATATTAATTGCATTTGGAGCTGACTGGCGAATAAAAAACAAGTACCAAACTACTCTTCTCCATACAGCGGCTCTGTATGAGAAATTTGTTGCCCTTAAGTTATTTATTGAGCTTGGAGCTGATGTTAA
>JAQGAP010003037.1:0-13370 GCA_034697805.1 Orchesella bifasciata | reverse complement strand
AACTTTCACTCATTTAGAAAGTCTTGCGACTTTATTTTGTTCTTACGAAATGGCAAGCAACCCGCGTGAATATGGAAACTACAAAAGAGACCTTAATGTCTTCAATAGTAAAATCCTTTCTCCTCTTTAATCCTTAAGTACTATTATAATGGCTTATCCAAACGTAGGTAAGGCAAGTTTCGAAGATCGTTTCCAGCCGTAAATTTAACAAAAAAATGTTCCCCCCGAATCCCATTTCTTGGCATTAGTTCCAGACAATAAATAGGGAACACACACATTTATCGACATTTCTGGTGTCTGAAGATTTGTTTCCCTCTCTCCAGTCATAAAGTACAATTTTTTGTACATGCGAAATAAAGATGCATCTACTCCACTCCAATTCAACCAAACCTCCCATCTTCAAAAACGGTGTATCAGCAGATACACTAAAAGCATTAACAAAAAATGGTCGTGGAACGGCTACTTCACTACGTTCACGTATGAATGTATGAAGCAAGTATATTTTGCTGGTATATCAGTGTTTTAAGTAGCAAATCCTTTGTCTGCTTAATTTGACTATTTTTTTCAGTGCTACCACCATGCCACACCATCATTTCTCACAGGCCCCATACCACTACAACCGGCAGAGATTGAAAGCGAAAGGATTTTTCTCTCTGTTCAACAGCCATTTTCACGGATATGTGATTTTTACCACTATCTCGTTCTTTTTTGTTTGGTGGCAGCGTTATTTAGTGCTTGGGACTTTAATGTCATTATAAATCGGTGGAGCTCAGCTGTTAAAACTCGTAAAGTGTCTTACTGACAGATAAATTACTGTTGCCCCCTTTTCAAAAAGGAAAACCTGAACAGAAAAAAGATGTATGGATTGGTGATAGTGGTAGGCTTTTTACAAAAAATGCTATATTTGAGGGTTGATACAGAATAGCTTCAGTCAATCTCTTCACTCCATTTTCAAATTCCTACCTTTCGCTACAGCTTCCTGTTCTCTTACTCTTATTTATCCTTACTAGTTGTAGCTCTTCTCACTTCCCCCGTTGTGTGGAGGAAGAGAAGGAGTAGAGCATTCTGGTGGAGGCTGCTCTCGTGCCTCCAGCCTGAATGGGAATTTAAGCAAGTAACTTCCCAAGATTCCTTGAGGACTTTTAGGCAGTCAACTGTGAAAAAATTTATCATTCACACGCTTCAAACATTGGCCTACAGAAACAATTATTAGCCTCCTTAAAACGTTGTCCCACCAAGACGGAAGCTCAAAGCCTTTTCCCAGATTAGGCTTGAGTGTGTAGTCTACACTCCACTCTTCTTCCACTCCCTTAAAATGTTGTTGGTTGGTTTGTGGGTCTAGTAATGGGAATGGTATGTTCGTTGCACAAATTGGGTCTTTGAAATTGTGGCTTATTTTGTGCGAATGGTCATTTACATGAAATTTGTTTAGGAATAAAAATCAGCCGTCTGCATTTGCTCCGTTATGCGGTGTTAGTTTCCTTAAGTAGGGGAATATGATGCCATTTATGCCATATGAATAATACAAGTTGATGCACTTTTATTTCGCAATCTAATAACGATTCCCACTTCTCTTGGGCATAATATAAGTTGGTGTGTTGTCTGGAACGGGAGGAATCGCGTGCTATAAAATTATGTAAGAAATAGAGCAAGCCAAGGAGGGAGAGAGACGCTAATACACACTATGCACTTGTATCCCGTCGTTTATAAAATGCTAACGAACGCTTGAGTGTGGCATTATCCTCCATGTGGAAACTGTTTTCGTAAAGAAAATATGCATAGAATGAAAGATACTGCATATTTATGATTATTATGATAATAGGCTGCTTCCTTTTTTTCTCCTTTTCCTCAATCCATTTTCTTTTTCAAGGGAAAATAACAGCAAATAATGATGGAAATAACAGCAAATTTCAAAGGAAAAAAAGGGAACGAAAGACATGCTCCATTTTTTCTTCCGTATGCTTCGCTTCTCCTACTTGGCTTTCTTCAACAGCAGAAACACCAGCCAGAAGAGGTTTGGATATGGATTTGTACAATTTGGAGGATTCAAAATTAGCTCGAGAGGTGCTTGCATAGAAAGCACTAACATGGCTTTGAGTAAAGTTGTTGGTGGTGTGTGGAGTTTTTCAAATAGACCTAGTTATTGTCACTCGTTGTCTTTTTTGTTTCATATGAAATCAAGATAATTTTATTGCTAACCTTCCGTAACATGCTCAAAGTGACTTATATTTTCAAGGGAAAATATTGCATCGTGATTGTGACCAATTTGCATTCTGATCACAAAAAGTGCTGATCATATAAAATAATGTAATGAGCCTACATTTTTTAAGAACAATATAATCTTCCAATCCTCAGCAAAATAATAGGTTGATCGTGTGTGTATGTATCGTTTTTTATCAGAAAAAAGCAACGCACACACACACGCCGAAATATGACAGTAGACAAAAATGTAGCTGAATCTTCTCATTTTGTGGAGAGTCTCTGTAGTAGTCTGTAGTACTTTCGTTTTTTGCAAAATGCACATTTTGTTCCTCTACAAAAAAGGGAATATTACAGTCTCAACTTGGTTGAACAATCTCTCTATTTTGCATCATTGCATTTTGGTATTCCCCATAAATAGCATGTCATTTCAGTTGATAGGCAGACCCTGAATGTCTACACTCTTTTCATTCACTTTTTGATCATGATGGACATGACTTTTTTCCTCTTTCCTTCACACTCTTACTCACAATTTTCATCTTTTTCTCTCGTCTCCACTTTTTCACCATGATCCTCAAGGAAGTTCCTGCTCTATGCTCGTGTGGAGAAGAAACCAGTTTTTTCTTCTTCTAAACTTGTCCGTTTAGCGTCATGTGTCAGTGTGGAAGATCAGCAGTGCAGTGGTAGATGATGAGAGTTTTCATTCAATCGGATAAGTGCCAGAAAAAAGGACCTTTTCGTGTATAGCTGCCGGGGAGTGGAAAATCATTCATCTCCATGACCAGCGCTATATAAATTGTGCATTATAACACAATAGCCCATGACATGCATGCCATGCTCTCCTCTCCAACTCTACTTATTCGTTATGCACGGCAAGAGTTCCGCAACGTTTCCTCTCCCTTTTTTATGGACTCTGTGAATGCGAGAAACTTATCGATACTTTCTTCTGCTCCGTACTTTTCACCCTCCTCCAGAAACAAGAAAGCGGAAAAGAAGTACAATGGCAGTACCTACACACTAAAAATCTACACAATATAACTGGATTTTTATTTCAATTGGCTTTCCTTTCTTCTCCACTGCAGGGAAATATTCACTTTTATTCATTACTTTTTCAATAAAGCTTTCCGCCTTGCTGCTTCCCTACCTCAAAGGAATTCCAAGAGAAGCTTGGCTGGGGGATACATGAAGTCGAAAAGATTTGAAAAAGTTTTTATGCTTCTGCAATAACTCCAAAGAAACCGTTCAATATCATATTATCTATTTTGAATGAGAAAAAGGAACATTGAAATAAATTCTTTGTATATTGTGTCTTGAAACTAAATCCTCCGTAAAATGGTTTTTGATAGCGTGACGTTAACTTCAAAGGTACGACAAGAGGCCTATATTGCTGTAAATGTAAAGAGGCGAAAAAAAAGATCTTGTAAGACTTACCGAGGTGAAGCCGTGCTGGAGTGTGACATGATTCCTGAGGATGGAAACGGTGATGATGATGATGATAAGCTTGTGAGTTGTACAGAGAAACGAAGACAGTGTCAAACCATGTGACAAAAATCCCTGTCAATTCCAATTTCAAAGTCTTGGATGGGGACCACACGCAACGAGAAACAGTTGCAGGGAAAACGTGTGGTTAGGGGACGTGAACAAGAAAAAATGGAATGAACCAACACACGCACTCACAGTCACTTTCGCAAAAACTGAAGAGTTGGTTTGGTTGTTGGTCGCGGATGGGAAACATAAGGTTACAAAATCATAATAAAAAACAAGAACTCCCAGCTCGTCCACCAACGTCTCCTTTTTTATTTCTTGCTTTCACCGGATGATATTTTGTTGCAACTTGTGGTGCGGGCTTGATGTGGTCTGGCCTGGTGTCGCCGACAATGACGTAGAGAAAGGAACACTGGGATGGGATCTGCGAGAAAAATGATGAAAAGTGAAAAAGGGTATGTGAGACTGTAAGTTGAAACTCACATTGTGAGCTTTTCTTGGAGATGCGGAGGCAGATGAAGACAAGACAACGTCTTTTACACAAAGTTGCCTCCTGTCACTCCGCAAATGTATGTACTACAAATACAAGAGGCATGCAGTATGTCGGTACTCTCTTTGCTCCCCCGCTTTCACCGCCTCCCTCAAACTTTTTGCTCCTCAAACCAAACCTAGTCAGACTCAGCACATGTGGATTGCATGAACAAAGGGCATACTCACGCTTATCTTCCTCTTTGTCGAATATTTATTATTACTATTTGTCACTTGCCAAAAAAAGTCGCCAAACCCAACCCGAACTATGTGTCTTGTTCCTCAGGCTAAGAAGTGAGATGAGTGAGAGAGAGAGAGGAAAAATGTGTGTACAAGTTTCGGGAAATTCTTTCAGTCGGCAGAAATGAAATCACGATATGTTGAAAAGACACCCTGAGCGACAGTCCAAACACCACTCCCGGAAACTTGTTGTTCAAGCCTTTCTCACTTCTTCGCTTGTCTCACACACTTTGTCAACAACATAAAAAGTAGAAAGAAAGAGATGCAATATATCACTAGCTAAAGATATCACACTCTTATATGCATACACTAGCAACACTGACTGGGGGAAAACTAGACAGTTTTTTTTCCAAGGGATGGCAAACAACAAAGAAACTTCCTCAAGACAATCATACAGTCTCGCCAATTTTTATCAGGAGCAAGTTCTGTCTAAATATGAAAATCCTTAAATTTCCTACTTGACCGTGACAGGATAATGGATAAGGTTTAAAATGACTTGAAAATGCAAACATGGTTTGTACCTGCTATTTAAAAAATGCTTTACAACTCGAGAGTACCATTCACCACACATACACAGATACGCACGCACACTCACTCAATGAGAGACACTGAAGTTGACAAAAGCCATGGAATACGTGATACTGGAGGAATTTGTGAGATCTAAATTGGTCTGGTGGAGGGAAAGGGATAAGTGTATGAAAATAATAAAAATGCTCATTTATAATTCATGAAAATGTAACATGAGCCATTAGTGTCAGTTGTAGGAGTCACTCCAAGTCATCATAAACCCCTTTTCACAACATACATGGGTGGGAAAAGAGACCTCGAGAAAAATCCGGTAATACCTACGTAAGTGGACATGACATGAAAAATGTATCCGGATATTCTCTCATCTTCTATTCCAGCGATATCCGTGCTGAAGTGTCTCCGGAGACAATAGAAAGCATTCTATATTTTTTAGTTTTGTATTTCCATGCATACAATCTACAAACTTTCTTTTGCCATGTTACCTTGTTGTTGTCAAAAATGCATAAGGGCTTTGGTTGGATATTCTTAGTCATACTTCAAGAAAACAAGAAGGCAGCGGGTGAAAGAGAAAGAAACGAAGAATAAAAAATTGTTTTGGCAACAAAGACTCACTTTTGCACAAATAAAACTGCTGTTGTTGGTATATTAGAAGCTTGCAAAAAAAACTTGCGGTCAATAATTTTTTCCTTCTACAAAAAGGAAAAAAAACAGTACAAGTGAACAGAAATAAACAACTGATAAATAAATGCAATGAGTACAAGACAGAAATAAAAAGGAGTCAGATATATACCGGAAATTTCTATCCCAACAAATAAACCCCAGATCCTCAACCACTGTCAGCACATGGAAATGCAATAATAATAATGGTGGAAAGGCACGAACAGCAGCAAGAGCAGCTGAGAATTTTTCTAGCCAGTTCCTGACAAAGAAATGGGGGAAACTGTTTGGAAGAGCAAGACAGGAAAGTGCACGTGCTTCTTCTCAATAATTTGTGTAGTACCAAGTACGACAACTCTGAAAGAAAAGCCCACTTGCCTGTTCCCTTTTCTCCTCTGACTCTTCTGTTGCTTACGTGTTGGTAAAATTTATGAAAAAAGTGAGAGGAGCTCGCTCGACGAAGACGAAATGAGAGGAGAGAGAAAGCGAGAGAGCTTCTCTGTCATGCCTGCTCACCTTTCCGAACCTGGAAGAAGAATGTTTGCTCTGGCTCTTGGCTCCATGTAATTGTATGTCACTCCACACACCACACCAACTCTTCCTAACTCAAAGCGAGGAGCAGAGGATGGGGAAAATTCCATGCAGAAAAGCCAACTTTCCGGCAAAACTCTCACTCACACAGTGAGTGCTTTATAATCCACAACTCACTCTATCTCAGATAGTAAAATTGAGAGTCCAAGAAAGGATAGAAAAGATGGTACGAGTAACCCAACCACTAAACCATTAGAGAAGCCTTTGTGCTCTGACTACGTTACTAAATGCACATGTACTTTGTACAGACATACATTTGTCTCTGATAGCCATGCTTTGTATTTTATTCAACTTGCTGTACATTTTCCCTTTTTCCTCAAACTCCTTGGCACTGTCTTGGCTCACACAGTGGCGGAACTAAATCTGTACATGTATAGCAGTACTTTTGTCGTGTGCTATATGGAAAATTCAAGTGCACCAGCTTCCCAGTCGTGTGCAACAACGCAGGGAACAAAAACTGTTAATAGTAAAAGAGCCTGTATAAACATTCCTCCTAACTTGTTCCAATCTTTGAGAATGTATTAAACATCATAGAAGAGCGCCTTTATCCACAATATATGTATTCTCTAGCCACGACCTCCGAACAGTTTTTGTAAAGTCCCTTTACAATTTCTGTTCCTGTTGGGTTTGCCAGTGCCACAAAACGACGAGAGTTTTTGGTGGCAACCAAGCCCTGCCTTCTATTTTTGCAGTTTTTTTTGTTCTTTCTTGTCTCGTTCCATTCACTCCACTCCTGTCTTTCAAGATATTAGGAATATTAGGATATCCACAAATATTTTTGAGGGTGTAGGTACACAAGTATGATCACAAACTAACAATAGAAATAAATATAAGTTGAAAGACTTTATTTAGCTTTGTGAGAACAAGCACCTTATTTTACGAGGTGAATATATAGTGTGCATGTGAGAGACGAGCACATGCAGTCGCTTCCCATCCATTTATAGAATCAAGAGCAAACAACCTGCTAAAATACTACTCATGTGATATATGATGTCCATCCATTGATCAGAAACTAACAATCAACAAAAATGCACATGGATATAAGCTCAACACATTCTCTGTTCTCACTGACCAAGCACACTCATGTGTTTTTCTAAAACAAAACTCTCATTTAACTTCCTACATTGCATAACCAACCAGAAACAATTGGAAAAAACTACTCTTTAAACTTTGAATTTGAGCCTGGTCTGGATCTCTGGAGAGGAGTGTGAGCAAAAACTGGATCTCCTTCTTTTTCCACAGTCAGCGTCAATGCTGCTGGGTTCACACGCTTATGTTATACGTTCACGAATGAGCGAAGGTATGCATGCCAAATCGAAATTACAAATATTATTTTCCACATACAAAACAGATTGTGCGTGGAATATGAGGTGCATGTCCTGCTCGGACTGGACCAGAGGAGTCTACTCTAGTTTACCAAGTGGTCTGGCTTGGTTGCACAAAGTAATACTAAAGTGCTCTATTGCCGATCTGATAAAAGTAAAATTATGTACTAGGAGAACAAGAACACACACAGCACCACATACCTTTATTTTCTGTCTCCGTCTCTAACGAAACAGCCACACTGCATGTCAACTCAACTGAACTGGCCCACTGACAAAGGCTGAATGAAGGAATCTGACTCGAAGCTGGCAAAGTGATTGGTTCATGTGTGTTTAGCTAAGCTACCCGACGGAACAATCACAAAAATTTGTAGTCATGCAAACCATACACATTATATACTGTGAGTGCCTATATACTAAGGGCAAACCAAAGCAAAGCACATTATTTTGCTCTTAGCTCCATGCAATGCAGAGGCCATGTGAGAGTTAAATGGATTGCTTAATTCTTGCCTGTATAAAAAATATGTAAGTACAAGTAAGTTATACACATCTGCATATAGAGCATTCCATGTGGAACGTCTTTCTATGTGCCAGGAGTTACTATATAAAACTCCTATTTTAATACATGTGCTTTTTATGACTACACTATATGTAAATACAATTACATACTCGAAGCCAAAAGTAAATGGACAAGGATCATAATGTGATATCATGACCGTCTAAACGTATTTACATGTTTTTAGACCAGCAATGTGGTAGCAGCACCAAGGCTATTTCATGAAAATCAATTTTATGCATGCAAAATTTAACTGCATCTCGCTACATTGTTCCTCCACTAGTTTTATTAATCTAATCTATTATACCATATATATAATCTATATACCAAAATGAAATGTGTTTTCACAATGCGCTTCATTACATTGCTACACATCATATAATTATTGGAAAGTGAAGAAAAAAATTGTAGGGAGCGTTGGGTTACAATTTGGTTCTTTTTTAGTAGTCAAGTTCACTTCATGATGAGGTAGCCGATTACCACTTCATGATCATTAAAATACTCATAATGAGGTGTTTATATGTGCGTATATATATAATAACCATATATGTTTGTAGCCATCAGTGTCCCAAAACAAGATGCATTTAGTGGGCTTCACTTTCAGATAGCGTGAAATTAACTGCAATAGTGATGCACTTCATTTTGCAATGTTTTGCAAAGCATTGACGTCATCATCTGCAGCATCACCAAAACTATCATTTCATCAATATGCATCCGTCCAACTGATCATGAGTAGTTTAGAGCGGTGAAGAGGAAAGTGAAATAATTGGATGGGATGGGGGAATGGGAGAGAGGGAAATCCATTTCGTTTATTATGCAATCATTGATGTATCTATTTGAGCCCACATCTACATCACGTTCACATTCCACAATGCAGCCACTCAACTTGCTAATTTAGCAAATGGGCTCTTTGTGTAAACAAAAAATGCGAGAACGTTTCCAATCCAATCACGAGTATTTGAGCAAACTGCTACATTTTTCTAGTTTCATTCACCCGGTAAACCGAAAGGAAGACCAAGGTGAGCCATGAGCTCGTGGCTGACTGGGACACATTCACATCGTGCTTAAGAGGCTCACTCGGTTTTCAACTTTCAAATGAGAGTAAGCCCTCAAAATCAATTCAAAAAAATGAAATCAGTATACCAAGAAATCTTAAAGTGTGTCTCATTCTGATTTCGTCAATGTTTTGGCATGCATTTTCTCAACTCAACGCAAAAAAAATCCAGTTTGACTCAATGATTCAGTTTACAAGATCAACTTCTATTTTCTACCTGCGCTGCTCCACGCGCAAACAACAATTCCTATGAATTTTTACAACAGTCACCATTTCGTATTGAACTTGAAGGGGAAATCCAGGGATTGAGATTCAAAGAAAAACATTTCATCTGTACTCCACTTGTTTTCAAAGTTGACGTATTTTCCAACTTGACAAACTGGATTGGTTGATTTCTCCCTGGCGACTGGTATATCTGCAATGTTGGCATAAAACAATTCCAATTTTGAAACAACAAAGAGCTTTCTTGTACTTTTCGCTTTATATTTATTGCACTGCTCTGCGGTAATATTCCATGTTCCACAACAGTTGCCATTGTCTTTGTCTTTGTTATTGCTGCTGTTTTTTTCTCTTCCTCTACAACTTTCAAGACATTTAGATTTGGGTTTGGAGTCAAAGTCAACTTGGTTTTTCTTACTCCAAAAATTGTCGGATCCCCATGCAACATGGTTTATTTTGTGTCCTCATAATAATTTACATGGATGGATGAGTGCGGTGGAGTTGTCGTCGTCGTTCTATGTAAACATTCATTCACCAAACGGGTGAATGTAAGTATGTAGGCATTACTATTGTGCATAAGAACTTTCAACGCATGCACTATCCTCAACAAAGCTCATTTATATGGTGCATTACTATAGTTGAAGATAAAATGCTGAAAAATGAGTCTTGTCCCAACCAAGCAAGCAAAATACATTCACAACATTGAGCATGCAAACAAAAAGTCAACGAGGTTTTGTTGTTGTTGTCCCATTCATTGGACGAGATGTCCCGTTGCTCTAGTTCACTCGCTTTTATTTATAGATGAAAGCTCGCATAGTTCAAGGATATTCGAGCATAATAATAGAGATAAAAGGCTAGGTTAGGAGGAGTCGAATATTATTTTCTACAATCCTCCCATTCTCCACCACGCGTACAACTCCTTAGCTGCAGGAGACCACCAAATATTGGACTCTCAACAAAAAAAACGTGGCTTGTCGACAACCAAAAAAAAGAACGCCAAACTTGCTCGCCAAATAGATTATGATAAATAAAAGAGAGTTGCTATATTCGATAAATGGTCTTTTTACAACGCGTATGACGCTAAGGGTGTCATGCAATAGGATGTGTTTGGCCTTTTCAATCTTTCGATTAAAATCCGTCCAGCCACAAAAGAAACCTGAGCTGCAGAGGCTCAGCATGAATATACTGTAGCGTTAATGTCAACTTTGCGAAAAAAATTGAAAAGGATTATGTAGATCAGCTCACCATCACCGCCCGTCTTATCTCTACTTTGCTGCTTACACTTGAGTAATTTAATTCTTTGCGAGAATAGAAAATGCTCAAGGCAAGGTTCATAACATGACATGACTCCTCTTCAGTTTGCAACTTATACGAGCAAAGATAATGAACGTCATAAAATCTTCCTGGTCTCTTTGGGCATGTGCGTGTCATGTTTTGGGAGAAATTACAGTCAAGTGTCGGCACGACGGGGAAAAGGTATTATGCATAAGTAAGTAGGCCGACGTGCCAGGATTCCACTTGCCGGAAAGGAAAACCGGAAAAGAGTAGAATAAAACAAAGATGAACTAGGCCCTATGGATGGTTGAGCGTCTTGTTTGTTTCTTTGGCAAAATCGAATGTTGGTGTGTGGGAATCGAGGAAGGAGTGCATTTTAGTGTCGCATTTAACGTTTCTTGGAAATCTTAAGTCCAATCTTGTCTGTAACAATAAATCCTGACAGGCAACTACTATCGTATTCTCCTTTCCAAACAAAATCCTCTTTTTTACATGAGAACGATCACAGGAAGAAGGAAAGATTAAGCTACCTGAAAATTTTTCTAGGTCGTCCTATTCTTGTTCCTGGTTAAATTAAATTCACCGGTTTTTACCACCACATACCGCCTACATTGATCATATCACACTTATATACTTGCATAACAAACAACGTAAAAAGCACCCCCAAAACTTTAAACCAGAAAGGTCTTTGGATAGGTTGGGTTGAAAAGTTTTCATATGTGTGAGAAGTGTGGTGTGATGGATACGCGGAAATGGAATGGGAGGTGGAATTTTGAATGGGATTTCCAATAAGCCATAAACACACTTCTGCTTCTTACGGAGGTGTGAGAAGTGAGGATGCAAATGTTGTGTACCTAAACCTATCCATCTGCCCATGTCCCATATATCTACATAACAAATATGGCTCATCTTTATCCCTGTTGCAAATGTGATAGAAAGCGATGAGGAAGGGAACACCTTTTGGGTCTTGACTCGAATTCTCATAGTTTACCTAGGTAAAGTGGATGGTTTTAAGTTTTAAAAACACGTAGACATGCTTTTGTTCCTTACTTCCTATTACGCTCCTCTTTGGCAGGTCAAAGTCATGATGTGATAGAGTCATGTGAGTTCCTGAACTACATCCAGCAGCAACATTTTCTTTTCTTTGATAGGGAGCCGGAGCCGAAAGCAAAGTTTTTGGTACCGTTTTTACACGTGCTCTGAAAAAGAAGAAGACTTAAAAAGCTAGGCTTGCCAGATTTCTGAACTCTGAAAGTAGTACCATTTAGCTAAATATAATAAATTTTACGAAAAAGCAGGGTAAAAACACGATTTTTTTCAAATTTCAGTGCTGAAAAGTAGTACCGTACTACTGAAAGTAGTACGTCTGGCAGCTATAAAAAAGCTGATTGAGAGAGAGTAGACAGCGGGGAAAAAATTCCGAGTTATCTGAAGCTGACATGTACCCCGAGTTTTTAAACTGGGTTTCATTCCTTGTCTCGTCTTATTTCTCCAAGGGTTTTTTCTTCATGAGATTGTGTGCAGCGGAGGCTCTGCAAATGGGCTGGGAGTCTGGGGACTTGATGTTGCTTTTGCCTATCTCATTTCGTCCATGGGGGATGTGTATGCATGTGCTTTTCCAAGATTACGTTGCTTTCTGGATTTCCCAAAATATTTATGGATAACCATCGTAAAACCTTCCTATTCTGCCATTGCATTGCTTGTCTTGCTCCAATAATATTTTTAGTGGGAGTAAGGTAAAAGTAGTACCGAAAAAAATCATTGATATTTTTAGCAAAATGGAGTCCTGCATAATGAATGACGTTTTCGGTTCGAGCAAATTGCAAAGTCGCTCTTGTATATACATAGTAACTCTTTTTAACGAGAATCCATTGATATCACATAATTCATCTTGCCCCAAAGCTCCAGCTTCAGACACACGCTCACACCTGCCCTGAAACTAAAATAAAGCTGCTACCCGAAAAATTGTAAAAAAATCTCACGACCTAGCCATTGCAAAAACTGTTTAACCAATGAAATTATCGGCTTTATGCATCAGGCCAAAGTTTAACTTTATTACAAATATAATGCAAACGAATTTTGAAGGATGTTATTACTTTCACTTTTTCGCAGACGGCAGGAAATAAACATACAGACGAGCCATTACCAAGAACTTGTTGTCGAAGGTTGCAATTTGATAAGTACAAAATAATCCAATTTTAGAGTATTTTCAAAGTGCGTCACTGATAGACATCCTTAGTTCGCCTTGGAAATAAGTTACACACCTCTGAGTGACCCGTATCATATCATAATAATTGACTTTCTGACTTGTTATCATTTTATCCTTCATGGATTGAAACTTATAGTGTTTTTACTGCGTTTTTCCAAACCCCTCAATCTCTTTTCAATAAAATATTGTATACCCTAGAGATTTATTGGAGCGTTCAAGTGTATATGCATGCATCTATATTTCATGTGCTTGATGCGAATGCGAAGTCACTGATTGTGGAGTTTACTATAACAAACTCAAGTCTCAGCAGCAACAGCAGCAGTCTCATTTGTGTAAGTAAGCACACGAGCGTTACGAAGTGAAATCTTTTAAGACTGCTTCAGTTCCTGTCCCCTCTTCCTGTTTTCGTCAGATTAGGAAGGTACATGAGATAATGGAATGGACTGCTTCCGTTGAAAATCATGCTGTTAGCCAACATGACAAGATGAGTACTGGAATTCATTGCCC
>JAQGAP010003036.1:0-13372 GCA_034697805.1 Orchesella bifasciata | reverse complement strand
ATAAAAATAACACATCGTAAACTTAGAAAACAAGTAAAAGTATTTACAAAATCTGTGTCATGTTTGTTAAAAACATCCAATACTTTTCGTCTTTAGTAAGTACCCATTGTCAGACGTAAATCCAAACTATTAATTAACTGTGGCTGTTAAAGTATATTTAAGCCGTATTGTACTTCATAAATCAATACAGTAACCACCACCATACTGCAGCAGGCACTTTAAATACAAACAAATTTCATTACGCTTCTTCCAATATCCTTTCCTGAATATGAAAATTTACGGCTGGAATATCCTTGACACGGAATGTGTAAGTGTTTATTTCTGCCGAAGCTGTTTGCGGTTAACAAAAAAAAACAACAAAATAAAATAGCACAACTTCGCCGAATAATTATAATTAGACATAATTAAATTATGTCAAAGCCAACTTACAATTTATATAATCCAGTTCAAATTGAATACCAAATGCTTTTCGAAATTTTTGAGCAATTTTCTCCAACACGGTACTTCCTCGTTGCATAAATTTGCAGTTTTCAAAGCTATTGAGAATTAAAATTGCAAACATTATCTTATCACATCGATAAGCTGATAAATAGAATAGATGCTACATTGAAACTATGAAGAATTCTTAAGTTAAACCTTAGCTTTGTTTCAGAAAAGTTAGATTGAATAAAATCCTTCACTTTTTCTTCTTCATGTGTAGGCAAAAATACACAGCTCTTGAAAGACTTCTCGCAGGCTATGGCTTCGCGAACCCTCTCCAGCGTGTTTGATATTTTCATACTGAGTCTTGACAACTTTGACTGCTTCTTCTTGACAGGACTTTGCAGATGAGAAAGTTTATAGGTGAAAGTGCATCCTTTGAAGCTGTACAAGTAGTATTATACATTGGTAAATTAGCATTTGAGCTATTGCCACTTCCGCTAAGCAGTAAATTTGAATGTAGTATATAGATTACCGTATGTCAAGGTTTTCTAATATAGTTTTCAAACGAGTGTTGTCTGAGCCTTCTTCTTTCGCCTGTGACACATCTCTCCGTGATTTCTGTCTGGTAGACTTTGAAGATACAGATGCACGTTGACTTCGAGACGTTTCCGATTTCATTATACAAAATTTCAACCGTTTCCGGCTACACAATACCAAGCGACGAGCTAGCAGTTTCTTGTAATTTTAATCGAGACAGAACGTATACGCTGATGTGAGAGTCACAGTAACAGATTCAGACTACAGACAAGAAAAGACAATCATATTAACATACATGATTGGGAACTCTTTTTCTGATTTAGATTTTGTTGTACATCCCAAATAAGGAAGATGAGATAATCATTCAGTATGAAAACAACTATTAGTGATATGCAATGCGCTAATGTTTTAACGAAGATAATTATATATACACAGTGACACTGACACTGATAGCAGCAAAGCATTAGAACAACTATGCTTGCATGACTCACCGAAACTGAGCAACTTGCTTATGTACTTGGTAGTTTCATATATTATCTAGTACTATTAATGTGCATATATTGCTTTACGTACATAAACCAGACCAACCAGCCATCGGGGCAATGCATTGACTTGAGCAATGTATACAGAATATAGAATGATTTATCTCCAGTTGTTTAGTTAACTAACACCAATATAGAATATTAGTTCTAGATTATACCTATGTGAAAAGCGACATCGTTTCATCAACAATTCCATTGCATTGCATGATTGCTTGTGTACCTTTCATGACGACACGACACGAGTTTGTATAATGAAGGTACAGGAATACAAGATGAGCTCAAAATTCCAGTTTATCGTATCGTAATCTTCCTATTATTGCAACTTGTAATTATTATGCAAAACAGATGCGAAGGCTAGGCACCGCCACCAGCGTCAATTTGGTCATGTTCTCCTCTAATGTTTTAGGAGTTTGCTAGTTGGTTACAATTTTTGCATCTTAGATTACAGAAAGGCATGAAAATTTTGTTGATGGGGTTCTTATATTAGCATCATGGTACCAGTAGGTATACATTACACCTGTGTTCTTAACGACCATAACTGGATTGGCCTTGAATGAAGCAATTTGCTTCTCATAATATCTACTGAATACTATATCAGCTATTTGGCTTGATTTCGATTTAGGAATTCCTATAGTTAACTTGACCCCGGTTTGCATTTGCTATGCTTTCAAGCGTTCGCATTTATTCTATGAAAATTACTCAACTTAAATTGGAAATCGATAATACTTTGAGGTTATGTCCTCTCCGTGATTGATACAGATATTGAAGCACATGAAAATCCTCAGTCACTACATCCAAACAGTTTAGTAGTTATATTATAAATCAATCGTTTGGCTTTAGTACTAATTATTCTCTCATTAAGAATTTCGTCTTTAATGAACAGATTCTACGTATGGCACATGGCACATTTTAAATGAGGCCAATGAGGGGTAAATATTTCTTAGAATAGAATTAAATTAAAGAAAGTGTTAGCGTATTATTTCAATCAATTCTTATTGTTATACGTTTGTATAGTACCTGGCTGAAATTCCGATATGCAAAGCCATGATTAATTAAATGACTGATTACTGCTGAGAATGTCGATTTACCTTTATCTTAATTTATGGAGCGAATTCCAATGAAAAGCAATAAATTCAACAAGCTTTCGACGAAATTAGATTTTAAATGTCTTCCTATCCCACCTCCATGATTTTATTTATTGGGTACACTGTTAGACTAGTATTCGGAGAGGTTTCGAATACTCTATTGGATAAGTATTGCGAAACACTTTACAAAACTTTAATAATTATTACGTAACATAATTTACAAACATTTTCTCTATCGCAAAACCACTGTGAAACGAAAGATAAGTTCACCTTTAAAAAACGGGAAATATATAAAAAGCACATTCTATACAAGCAAATTGTCAATATAGACGGGCGTCTGATACTTGCGTAACTATTTTATAATACTGGATATTCCAAACTTGAAACTATGAATTCCAACAACCCAGGAAAAGGGTTCATTCCTATGGCTGAATCTGAACCGTCGCTCCATAATACTGATATGACGATGTCCGTCTAATTGTACGATGTTGGTGGATATCAATGGATCAACTTGTCGATGCAACTCCTGTTATCTTGAACATAAACTGACAGCAATCCAAAAGAGGAAGTCCTTCACTTGGTGGCTCCGTGGACCAAACATTGCTCACTTCAATCTGTCGTTTGTAAATCAACCAGAGTGATCTCTCAAATCCAACAGGAAGCATTTCGCATTTGTATACACATTGCTTAGATTCTGATTTTTGACATGGAGGAATCTTGCTGGATACTTCCCTACATGCTATCAGTCTTAAATCTGAAAATTATTAGAAAAATGAAGACTTGTAAGCAATTTTTTCTCGTATGGTCAGGTACTCAATGTAACTACGCTGAAATAATAAACTTCATACACTGCGCTAAAGCTGGATGATCGATAAATACAGTGGTCAAAATTCTTCTAAGATAACTGGAGTCATGCCTCACGATTTCTGCTAAATACGGAAATTCAATAATGCTCCAGTAACTTAAAGGACGCCGTTTTAGCAATAGGGATTGATACAACTGTCGAATTCGTTTGTCTTCCTCGCATTTCTTGTCATTGGATATCGTCGCCCCTTCGCTCATAATTTTTCCTGTATTAGTCAAGCTTTCCCCGTCCCCAGTCAAAAGCTTCCAGATAAATAGCAGAAAAACAGCACACAGAGCTCTCATTGATAAACAGTTGGCCAAAACAAAAGATTATGTACTAACAGATACACATCATACTTAAATACTGATTTACACGAAGAACGGAAGCGGTATCTATGCATGCCGATAAATATTAATTTATGCGGCCGCGTGTAGTCTTTTGGGATGTATTAAACTACAGTTAGGAACAAAGAGCGGGGTCACAATCAATGGAATCACTCCAAAATGAAAGAAAAATGAAGAAAAAGTTTCCCTAACTACATTTGCAATGAAAAGAACCTTCTTTGACAGCTCAGTCTTTCAGTTTATACATCAAGGAGGGTCAGCAGATCTTCTACAACCGTTCAATAAGATATAATCCCGGTGTATAGTGACACGCCGTGAATATTAGCTAAGAATTGAATTTAATTGTGTATGCATAAAGTGCAATTAATGTTCCATGTATGCAAATTCAGTTTACAAGTGCAAGCGTGGGTACGTGTGGGTACGAACGTTGCTGAAATGAAAACCGGATGAAAGTGGATGCTTATGATGAAACCTTACCTGAATTTAGAGACACACAGGTCTGTGCTTATATCTGCTTTCACCTTTCATCACAAAGAAGGCGGGAGACCAGATGTACTTTCACCATTATTGTGGGATACATCCAGGTTTCCAGGAATCTTGTTATATGTATGCCTTAATGCATTATTAAATGCTAGCAGTGGAAGCTCATTGGAGTTTTGTTTCAATTACCATGAATTTGGAAAGTATAGATAAATATCTGAGCTGTGAGCATTTGAAAAACTTAAACGAGATGGATACTGATAGCGAATTCATTAGTTGCGACGAGGATGTGTTCCCCTTTCAAAATTTGCCAAGCTTGGTAAGCAAAATTTATTGAAAGCAAGGTCTATCTTCGTTTCTGAACTGTGTGCTATCATAATGAAATGTTGTTTTATTTAGGTCCTTCAACGGGTAGTCCATTTCTTGGACTTCACAACATTAAAGGGACTGAGAGTCACCTGCCAGTGGACAAAGAATGTGGTTGACAGTCCGCAAAATATTCGTCGACTCCGAATGATTTTAAAGGATAAACAGCGACTACAGGACGTTGTAAATTCCACCACTGTCTGGAATAACTTTAAATTTATCGCTTCTGATCAGTTTCCAACAACGGATGATCTAGAACAATGGAAATCCAGGTTTTCACTAACTACAAAAGTTCTTTCAGTCAAACGCCTAACGGAGTCGCTTTCTTCAGAAACTTTCGCCCAGGTGGTTAATGACTTGATGCTAAGTTGCAGGCGAGTTCAGTCAGTCAACATAGAAGAGTTGGATTTCACCAAAATCACACCAGAAAACTGGTCAAGTATTCTTATAAATTGGAAGCATGTGCAACATTTAATTATTAAGCGAGTTGTATTCATCTCAGACGAGACAAGACATTACTTTCACGAAATTATTCAAAACTGTAGCGGACTTCAATTAATACGGCTGCCAAGAGTTCAAGCGAGTTCCAACTCCGTTTCAGCAGTTCCGCTTGGGATTGAGGATTATGTGTTTCATGAGAACTCATTGATAGAAGAATATGAAACAAATATTATCCTCCCAATTATTGAAAAAGTTAGCTGTGAATATCAATGGAGTGGGAGAACAACTCTTAAAGCTTTATTTTGCCCTGAAGAGCTCATCTCCAGCACACTGTACATTCAATTAGCACAACTGTGTGTTAGAGCCAAAGTAACTATTTATCATACTGATCCCTCTATAATTCCCTCCCATATTTTACGGGTGCCAACTGAAAACCTGTACATATCCGAATGCATCGGTTCCATTTCTGGTTTTTCTGAAGGGCTCATGGGCCAGCCTTTAACGAAGTTGAAGGAACTTACGATTAATCGAAGCAACTTTCTCTTTAAAACTGATGGGCCATACAAAGTACCAGAACTACCCAGTCTCAGAAGTATATCTTTGCATTTATCCACTTGGCCATCGCTGCGCCGAGATATTGAAAATATTAAAAGACTCTCTGCTTTCATCGCATCACTTCATGCAACGAGTAGACCATCTGTAAAGTCCGTTTATATTTCGAGGTTTCCACAAGACGAAATGTGCTCCTGCCCACATGCCAATTTACTGCGACCGTATTTAATCCTTTCTTGCGTTAACGTTACTGAATTGTTTCTGGAGTATATTACTTACACACCTGAAGAATTTGTCATTATATGGACAAACTTGAGAAAGCTGGAGCATCTAAGACTGAAATGCTGTACTGGGATTAGGGATTCTGCTATTGTTGGTGCTGGGGAACAATCAGACACATGCCCAATGCTGCAATTAAAAAGTAATGATCCAATTTTCCTTGTTGATTAGTCCTTGAAACTTGCTTACAGATGTTTATTAACGGGGATTGTAAATACATCGGGTGCTTTTTTAGATCTGAAAACTCTGAAAATGGATGAAGTAGGAGAAGTTTCGAGTATAAGCTACATCAAGGTTTTCTCCAAAATGAAGCTGATTAAACTGTACCATACTCCCAGACCGGAGTATCCAGTTAAGTTTAACAAAAGTATAAAATTTGCTTTTTTCTAATAAACAGTTCGAAACCAAAATGTCCTGTCATTTTTTAGGTACATGAACCTGCTTATGTTGCGTTAATGAATGGCATCGTATGGAATCACCTGGAAAACTTTTCCTGTATGGGAATAGGATTTAAGAACATAAATGAGAAAAGCGATTTCGCTTTAAAGTTTAAAAATCCGTGGATATTCGCATCCGCAATGGAAGGAATAAGTGGAAACGCTGCCAGAAACAGCTTAAACAGAAACGGCTGCCTTTGCTGCTAATTTCCAGCATGGTTTTTCTTTTGTTTCACCAGCAGAGCATCTATAAGGTTAAATGATGTAGCAATGATGATTGCTTCGCAAAATAGACATATCTTATATAAATATTATGTAATGGATCAAAATTAATTAATATATTATACATACATGTAAAACCTAAGACACAATAAAATAATTTTCTTAAAGATATTCTAGCGACGACTATGAACCTACGTTCGTTTTTGGGTGAAAGTTATGCATGTACAAATACAATGCACACGGAGCAACGAGCTGCTACTAGAATATTTTAGCTCCCTTCAAATGACCTTGTTGTCCTGTATGCCCTTGTCAAGGTGCATTCTGTTTACCAACAATAGACTAATACTGCAAAGTACGACTTTCTATTTCTATCACAACTTTCTTCAACGAAAACGACCTCTGAAGCTCCGTCCTTGCATCATAGAAGATTGTTCCAGAAACTTTGCAAATTTATGCATACGACGTAGTGGATATATAAATATATGTAATAAATGTAAAACTATTAGCATCAATTGGAACCTGGAGAACAACCTATATAACTGCTTGGAAAACTATGAACATAATGTGAGTTTTTGCTAAAACTGCTACATACATAAACAAAAAAGCTACATCTACTCATATTCATATGAAACCAGTTCTTTTCCCATTTCCTCTTTATAAATGCTTTTCCTGCGCTGCGCATCACAAGGTCAAAAATCTGCAAAGCATGCTTTCCAACAGCCCACTAGTGCAAACTGACTCCGACTTATAGAAACTAGGGTGGAAGGAAAGGCATTGGATCCGATGCCCCTATTTCTATGTAATTTCACTTACGTACGTACCATACTTCTATTTTCTGTAGCTCGCCCTCGCAGTTCTTCTGACTCACAAGGAAAAAACCCAGACATTCTTAAAACATCCTGCAATCGAAGCGCACGGAGAAACGTAAAAGAGTTACACATCATCCAATATTTTGTTCAGCCATATTTAGAAAATATTTGTCGCGACTACAATATCAAGAAATTGCCATTAAAAACAAGGAAGTATCAAAGTTTGTTTACGAAGTAGTAGTATAAAAGCCATTTTTGCATTTATCGTTGTTAGCCTTCAATCTACCAATACCTGCCTTGGATTTGAATTCCTATTGCTTATATGTAATTTGAAAAATTGTCACTGGATAAGAAATAATGTCTTCCGCATCTTGAATATGAAGACAAGTGCAAAATCCCGTATTGTGTCGATCAGGAGTGGAATTACTAAGAAAAGTAAAACAAAGGCTTTTTATAATTTGAGCGAAAGTGAACAGTCGTCATCATCAGTTCATAAACATTTCCATTGTCTCCAAGTACTGAGTAATAGCAGCAATATACTCAGCCAAAACAATAGGCGCAAAAGAAAGACTTCAGTTTCTCTTAGTTCAGTGAATTGTGTGAATAGTAGCAACGTCTTGTTTTGGACTAATTACCAGACTTTATAAATAATATCATCGTATAAGTCAGAATTATTGTGAGTTCCATTTTCATTTCGCATTTCATTCTGTTATTATCATCGTTACGTGTGGGTGTAAAACTAACTAAGCTTAATAAACTGTTCAAGGATAAAAATTCGTCATACCAAAGCTAAAAAGACAGTAAACACCAGTGATAAATTCAGCCAATAGTTATCATAACTAGAGGATACCATAATCGTTAAATACGCTCAACGTTTAAAAGAAAACATTGCTTCTTAAGCTGTACTGTGACGTCCTCCTGGATTACAGAAAGGTATGCTTGCTACAATATTTTTTGTTACTTATTATTGATAACTTATATCAAAATGCTGCGTCATCAGGCAAAGTCACAGAGCAGACAGTATGAAATGAAAGTATAAAAATAGATTGCCTGTCATTTATCGTCGACGTGAGTCATTCAACTTCCGTTCTAAATTGAATGATGTACGGATTATACCATCCAAATGCGCAAAAAAGGAAATTGATGTCTTTGTCACATCACTAACAAGCATATAGAATAAGCTTTGACTGTCACAATTCATTAATATTGGATCTGCACATCAGTGGCTCGTAATTTAACATGTACCAGATTTTTTTTTGTCTCGCATGCACTGATTTTTTATGCACATGTTACTTCATACAGTCCATGCAGTACGAGCTGAACCCGTACTCACGTTTTCACGTGTGCCCTACTTCCTCTGTGGAATGGAAATAGATTATGCATAACCTAAAAATATTCCTTCTTGTAAGAGTTTTCTAGCAGGATTCTTAGTTTATAGACGAGGACTGTGTGCGGTCATGAAGAAAGCTAATTTGAACATTTTAAGTGAATACGGGGCATAATATTTCTAACAATGCACTTACATTAAGTGCCTATTTCTCATAGGCTTAAAGTTCTCGCCAAAATATATATGAGTTCAAATGATATTATATATACGCTACCTACACCTACACAGCTCTATAGCATAGTTCAATATATGTCCTACTAAAGTAGTGTCGAATAATAAACTAGAAAGGCCGTTGACAGCCTACTATTTGGATATTGTATTTGAGTAATTTAATCAATACCAAACCAATATTCATATTCACTTCCTTATTATTACTTGAAAAAAGAATGGGCATATCTTGTACACTCTTTCTCATATGTGTCATGTCTGGACTATATTAGACTGTATAGTCTTACTCCATGACTAAATCTTGGCTGCTGCAAATTGTTACGTTGATGTTGCCCATTAAAATCAATAACAAAGCCTATTTATTTCCCATTGTTTGCGAATAACAATGAGTAAGGATAAAAATCGAACACGATTTATACGACCAATATTTGAGGATACATGGAACAATAAAAATGTCTTACAGACATAATTCGTTTAGCATATCAATGACATCAAGTTTAACGACATCAGTTCAGGTTACTCAGATAATCCCATTTGCAGACGATTGCGAAAGTAAATGGTTTTCAAATTTGAAAACCACAACTTAGGGAAATAATACGTAAATAATAAGTTTGACAGTAGTAGATGGATTATTAGAGTTGAGGTATGTGAAATCTTTAACCACAGCTTCGGTAAACTCTTATATTAATTTTATAGCCATCCTTACGTGAACTTTCGGTATTTACTATCAAGCACAAACTGCAAATATACCTCAGTATTCCTGAAATTGGTGAAAGCATATGATATTGGTATGACAGCTCTCTATACGATCAGTTGCAAAAACGTTGGTAAAGAATATTGTCCCATAGCTCTTTTTTTGCTAGAGTAAATACGTCCTTTGACGTTTTAGATTTGCACCTGCGCGTTTAAACCACAATGTGAAACTACAACGTTTCCATTATCATATCATGGAATTAAAAAATTAAAGAATGAATAGCCGAATGCATTTGTACTTTTTCCTTTTTGTTGTAATTAAATTTTGCTCATAAGCCAAGCCATATATGTTAATCGTTCAGCTTTATGAACAAGCATTATTCTATGCGTACACAAACAATTAACAAGGAGATGGAGATTGCCTATAGCTTCGAAACTGCGCAGTTGGAACCCCTATACACACACCTTGAACACATGATCGATGCACATTTGTTTCTGTTTCTAATCCCAAGCTTTTCACATGCCAAAAAGTTAAATGCATTGACGTAATTCATTGGACCGAATGGTAAGCTATCTGTAAATCTTGTTGGGGAAGTATAAGCAACTGCAAATAGCATAGCTTGGCACAATCCGACTCATTAAGACAATTAGCTATGCAAATACTAGTGGATGCAAGCAAACAACACACCACTGGCAAATGTCCGTTGACACTAGCTAGTTTTATGCAATGAAATTTCTTTTGAGGATAAAGGTCATACGTGGGACAAACGAGTGTCTTTTTTGTCATTGGCTTTGCTCCCAAACACTCCATGCATGCAAAATATCATGATGTAACGCATTCTGTTAAGGACAAATGAAAGCGTAAATTCAGAAGTGCGCCCAGTTTGTTAAGGTGGGTCACCTGAAACTCAACAATAAATTTTATACGGGAATGCAGACAACTAAGATTCTGTCCAAGGGGGTTTACGTTTAAATCGTAAAAGTGTACGTGGAAAGTTTGTGGCGTTTGTTCATTATTATCAATTTAATGCTTAACCAATTGTTCTAGACAGTTCGGCTTCAGATTGTTTCTTAAGGAAATGTTGATAACCTTCAGTGAAATTACTCGACTTGAATGAGAAACACATTCTACACTCAATCAAAACATCTGCAGGTGTTATTGGTAATTGCCAGTAGATGATCATATTATGCAAAGTTAAATCAATCGTATTTCAAAAGCTTAAACGATGTACATTAAACGTGTAAAAGCATTTATTGCAGATTTACTCGCAACTCATAAATTATTATTTTGGAAGCTTTGCTAAGTCGAAATGATTATCTTTTATTGCAATAACCGTGAACCTGAGCCTGAGTTGTTTAACACATTTATTGAGATGTAAGTTACATCATGTAACCGAGACGGATGCATAAATCCAAATTGGTTGTATTCTGATATATGTTATCTGCTATCAGTCAGTTGTTCCATTTCATACTTCAGAGTTGATTGACGACACAGCAATTCGCAAGATTTTTATTTATTTTGGGCGACATATGGAAAAAATAGTATTTTTTTGTCTGCTGGCACAATGGTCCCCGATATCATATTATAAATTGCTTACTAGTTTATGTGAGCAGAAAACATAAAAATGTTAATAGCCATAATAATCTTGATTATTTTATTAAATTGTGGCTATGTGACGTGTGGTTGGGATCATAAAATGGTTATATAACTAACTTTAATGTATGTAGTAATGGTTTTCTATTATCAAGTTTTATTTTATTTTTACTGCGTTTGTCGGTACTCGGTACAGAACATTAAATAATAAAAGACGATACGAGCATCCTTTCATGTAGGCTGCAGCTAAACAACCTTAGCCCATTGTCTGTATTATGTACTTTCCTGTTTCGAGAGTGGTATAAATGCATTTATCTGATGAATTGTAAAGCTTGCAATACATGGTTCAAAGTTGTATAGACTCTCTTTCATAAATGGTCTTTCCAAATTATATGTTGCATATATGCTCATTTTGGCTTCAGGTTCAGAGTTCATGATACCCAAAATACCCTTTGTATTCAATGCTGTAATACGACAGGGCAGCACAATCCCAATTGCTGCGAGAATGATATGCTCATACTTTTTAAATTTCACTTCAGCTCATCTGCATACTTACAAGTACAAGCTTAGCAATACCGTTTTAGGTACATATAATAACCCTATGTGTATGTGCGTTGTATTGAATGGAACGCAACTCTCTGTTCAAAACTGATAGCAGCATTCTCTCATTTGCTATGTATTTAAATATCATCCGTTGTTAGCGACTGTCAATGACCAATATCAATACACGGCGTTGATTTTGCATTGAATGAAGCATGTTGCGTAAGTACATGAAGTATGAGCACAAAGTACGGTAAAGCGAATGGATTCAACGTGTACCTGAAACTTATGTACTTGATTCATTGTCGCATAATTTTTATGTATGCAAAAGTGATGACTATTCGTCGTTGTGTAAAAAACTCATTTACATTGATGGTTTCTCTTGTGGTATATAACAGGCCTATATCCGGAAGCTCAATCCCAGTTTGAGTCTTAATCAAGACGACTTTTCATCATCTTGCCACCGCAGGCTATCCTATTTGGGATATATAAGGAAGACTCTTTTCAGTCTAAAGACTTGAATCTAGTGCCAGTTATTAGGAAGCAGGTCCATATTCCAGACGACAAATCTGAATAGGTGAGATATTCGTTTTTTGGTCACTTGTCAGCATATGTGTACGATTAATAATAACATGTTTGTATGGTTTCTTTAATAGGTCTCGTCCCTCTTAATTGGATTTTGTTAACAACGTCATACGCATAAGTACTTTATAGCAAGCTTTTACCAGCAGTGCATTTTACTTGGCTGAATACAAAGACTAGACATATTTCGCTGCATCGGATTTCGGCTCAAAGGTCAACAACAGTCCGAACTCCACACTCCATCCTTCGTGTTGAACGACACATCTCATTTGGATAAAATTAAGCAGGAAACCAAAGGGTTTTCTGTTTTTATTGATAGCACAAGGAGTTTTCATTTTATGGGTAAGGCGAGATGATATTATTATTTTTGACATATTATTCAAAACATGTTGATATTGTATTGATTTGATGGAATGGGATTCTCGGTTTCAGATTTGAGGAATTTCTCTGAAGAACAAAATCGAGAATTACCTTTTGGAGAGGAACGGGGAAATAATGCATTCGGTTCGTCTTCAAGGCGCTGCCGCTGGGCTTGTGAGTGGCCAAGTTGACTCGACAACCCCGCAAGGCTTGGATACCCTTCAACGTCTACAGCTCGGCACAACTCCATTTATCTAGCATCCCCCACTTCGGATTCAACCCAAAATAATCATTCTTCAAACACATCATCAGTTCCAGCTACAACCCTAACACCATCAAGAACTGAGCAGCAGCAGCAACAACAACGTGTCCCAACAGACACTTCATTTCCAACTTCTCTCATAAACCTTCTTGACGTTTCATCAACCAACGGCAATCAAAATCATGTCCATAGTAGTTTTGATGATGATGATGGAGGAGAAGAACAAGATGACGAGAGTGATAGTACAGAATGTAGTAGCTCTGACAGTGAAGACAATGTATCATCTTCTAATGATGCTGGAAGCAATTCGGTCAACTCTTCATTTGGGATCGAGTCGGACTCATCTCAAGACTCTTCTGATGAGGAGTCTTTGCAGTCCGTTTTCTCTCAAATTGACATATTCGATGGAAGCAGTACCAAAA
>JAQGAP010003035.1:0-13374 GCA_034697805.1 Orchesella bifasciata | reverse complement strand
AAAAAAGTTACGAATCTAATATAATTCATAGAATTGCATCTACCGTTATGTAAATATAGTATCTAAGCTACCGTGGTTATAAGACTTGTTCTATATTAAAACGTGAAGACAAGTCTTTGGACTACAGCTTTTTGAATATATTTAGCTTCCATGAGTTTAGATTTGTAAATCAACACTATCAACCGGAAGTGTAAGAGATATGGGGAAACTGCTGTTTCAGTTCCAGCCAGAACAGGGTAAATAGCAATGACCCTCTGATTCGTGTTGAGTAGGTTGACTGAGGACTCGACAAATTGATCCAGAGTTTATCATGCGAGTTAAGTTAATTTTTGGAATGAAGTCTATCAATTTATCTAATAGGAAAAAACATTATTTATCGTCGCTTAATTCGTTTTTGTCAAACTTGTGTTCTCCAAAGAAATTATTGTTATTGTTATTCTAATAATATATAACATCAGATTGTACTGTGTCCTGGTATTGGTCATTGGTAAAAAATGAAAAGAATAGGATTGTCCAGAATACTGTTTGTTGCGATATTGTGCTCCTTGTTGATACTTTACGTATCTCAACACAACGGTTTACTCATTTCTGTAAGAAATACTTTGATAAATTCCGGAGCAGCCTCACAAAAATGTGGACGTAAGATCTAGCTACAACGATTAGTTGTTGACATAAATCATGCAGTAACATAAGAATAAAAAGAAGAAAGTCTCACGTAGCCCCAACTAACTGAAATAACTTTTTGATTGTAATTCTTATATCAATAGCCAACATTTACGATGGAGAGCTTCGTAAATACATTTTGGAATCTGGCACCAGTCATCAAGAAAATCCATTACTAATAGAACTAGTCAGGTAAAGGCTTAATATGAAACATCTATGACAGAATCTTATCAAGAGAAACTGAGATTTTTAAATTCTGTTGATTTCTGGCACAAGAAAGGAGTTGTTGATACCGCCTCCGACAACTTCATACAACATTTCGAGTTTGGATCCCAATAATATCATAATTGCTAGTAATTTGGAAAAGTTGAAAATGTTGGAGGATTTGATAATTGAGAAATCTGTGAGCTAGATAACTTCATACAAAGTATAAAAGCTAGGCTAACCTAACCATAAACACCTTTTGTTTTTAGAAACCAGGTTTTTTCATTGAATGTGGTGCAAATGATGGGGAGTTTATCTCACCAACACTCCTTCTTGAGCAAACGTATAACTGGACAGGTCTTCTAATTGAAGCCAACCCGGAACCATTTTCTAAATTGGCTACAAAGAGCAGAAACGCCTGGCTTATGAATGCGGCACTTTGCACGCAACCTTTCGCAAAACAAGTAACACAGCACAGGAATATGGATGCATAAAACAGCATTTCTAAATATGGGGCAATGAGATATTATCAGTATTTTAATCTGCGATTGAACCAGGTTACATTTTTTACCAACCCAAACAACACTGGACTGGCAGGACTGAATCAACGCAAGTATTTTGGAGTAAATGTTCCATTAACCGTTCAATGCATTCCCCTCTTTACAATGCTAGCAGCACTTAATGTATCGGTAATTGAGTACTTCAGCCTTGATGTAGAAGGATTAGAGCTGGAAATATTGAAGACTATACCCTTTGACAAAATTAAATTTAAGGTGATAAATTAGTAGCACACAATTTTCTTCACTTTAGTCCGAAAAATGTTTTTCTAAGTCCGTATAAATCATCTTAAGTTTTTGACTGTCGAACACTGGTCAATACCTGGTGGACGGATTGCTCTACAACTCTTCATGGAATCGAAAGGATATATTTTCATAAAGGAAGTCAACGACTTGTATACGAGAGACTCAGCTTTTATTCATAAATCATTGCGCCACAAACTTTTAAGAAGAAGGCAGAAGTAAAAACAGTGTAAGAATGCAAGCTCGAAAATATATATTATTACACAAGAATAAGAATTAAACGATGAATGAAAACGTTTCAATGTGAAATAAAGATTTCGGAAAATATTGTTACAATTACCAATAATTATTGTATAACAGCATCATTAGGCTTTATTTGATATCTATCTTGCAACAATTCTATAAACCATTTCCGTCAAGATCAGCACTATTCTGTAGATTGTCATTAATATGGTTATACTTAGGAGATATACTAACACTAACAGCAAGGCTAAGGTTATGCTAACATCACTAATTTTTAGCACTATACTCAATATGCTCGGATCCCGCTTGGAAATTGCCACAAATGCACTGTCCGGTTTGATAATTTTCTCATAAATGAGGATGGCGAACCAGAAAACCATCATGGCGAAAACAACGTTACTCAACAGTCTTTCCTGAAAACACACGAACACTTTTTACTCTACAATCATTTCATACTTTCTTTGCTATTCAGTACCATAACTTTTAATGTTTTACCACTAGAATTTGGGGAAAGATGCCGAGGTCCTTGATATATCCTACAGCGGCTATGAAGGATGTAAACAGTATAAAGAAAATCACACGGGCAAAGAACGAGAGTGTGAAGAAAGACAGGATGCTCAGAAAGATCATGTGGATAATTACAGCCTGTTATTACAATACATAGTAATACAATAATAATAATAATAATAATACAATACATTACAATACAACAATACAGACAATTACAATCATGGTACTAGTTCCTGTTGAGAACATTTCTTGTTGCTGCACAAACATAGAGAAAGTGCAATGAAGTATATACGTTTTATAACCAAAAATTAGCATTCGTACTTTGCAGCATATATCTGAAACTTTCTCTTACTATAATCCTCAAAATATTTCCCATTTCAAAGCACGTGGAACTGCGTATTCTAAGAATGAACCGGGTGTTAATTATAAACTGTAATTCAATCAGATTGTCAGTCAACCTGGGTCATTTGGTCAAAGTCCGTTATTCTTATTCGAGATCGGAAGGAAGCCTTTCGATAACCCAATAAACGGGTTTCTTTTGATTGCCTTTAATCTGTATTAAATGTGTCCACGCCAACTATGCATCCACCTTGTATGGACTATGGGCTCATCGACCTTTTATTAGAGTTTACTGTAGATTGTATGATTCAATGTATATGCAATATTTGATTTATGAAGAAAATAATTTATAAAGTAACGTTATCAAGAATGCAACCCTGCTTCTCCTTCAAGTTTAGTGGTATAGTTAGTGTTTATTCTGAAATTTTATATAGTTTTATCTAAAATGTAACTCACAGATTTATGAGTGTAAAGTCAACCTCTATGTTTTTCACGATCTGGTAGCCATTTGATGTGAGTAGTGTATCTAATTCTGTTTTCTCCTCCACCGTGTAAAAATATACTTCGATTATTAGTACCTATGAAAACTCAATCATTTGAACAACAGTGACGGCAGTTTTATGCTTATCCAATATTATCACTATAACTAACACATTCTTTGATACACTGACTATTTTTCTATACCTTTTAGCTTTAGCTAACACTGCCAAGCATGTGGCTAACGGATTTGTGAATATAAACCTTGTCAACTTGCATGTTTTTAACAAACTGGTAGTTATTTGATGTGAGCAATGCATCCAGTTCCTTTTTCTCTTCCTCGTTGTAAAACATGACTTCAATGATGAGCACCTGTGAATTCATACCATGAGCAATGTTTATTTATACTTTTTTATAATCAAAAACCATTTATGCTATTTAGTAATATACCTTAAATTTAATCAAGTCAAATGGGAAAGTTTTCAAAACGCTAAGCTCAATTCCTTCGATGTCAAAACTGAAAAAATCTATGTCATTCCATCCAAGAGCTGCCAACAATGTGTAAAATGGCATTGTTTCCACATCGAAAAACGTCCACCTGGATGAAATAATCTTTATCTCAAGCGGTTGGTTTATATCAAGGGTATGTCAGTTTATATTTTGGTGCATACTTTGTGGGCACCGGGAGATTCCAAGGCTTTTTAAAGGTTCCGCTATAGGTCCAATTTGTTGGATTGGAAAAGTTCAACTACACGAGCAAATAAAAGAATTATTTGAATTATTAAACATAAAATTAATACTAGTATGGCAAATATGGTGAAAGGTTTACCAAGCCTGGGGTAGTGGTAGGGGCAAGGCAAACATCTGCCACCCACGCTTTACGATGATGCGTCTTCAAAATGGGAATCACTGTAGGGTTGCACTCGACAAGTAGGCCTGTCCATCCCAATTCTTTCTCAAGATATAGAGAATGTGAACCCTTAATTTAAAAGCATAGGTATAATAAAAGTGATACGTTTCCCACAGATATTTTAAGCTAATAAGAGCTAATACCTTTTCTCCCTCGTGAGCTCCAGCTTCAATGAATATTCCGTTTTTCTACGTTTTTAAATAGATATTGTTGAGTCTCTTTCCCCAGCTACCATTGCTATTTAAAATGAGGATAAAGTTTTACCTTGTTTTTGAAAAAGTCTGCCACCCACGCACTAAACTCGTCCTTATAGTTTCCTCCAACTTCCAAGTTGTATGGCAATTTAGATGGTGGACTCAGGTATTTGATTCTCGCATATTTAATTAACTGAGGATCCTTTTGGTCTAGTGCATGTAAATTTTCTTCAACGTATCCAACATCCAAAGCTTCGCTTGCGGAAGATTCACTATTGTAAATTATTCTTTGTTGTTCCAAACCTACATAGCTTGGAGTGGGTGATAGTAAATGAACTAGGTAAATGAAACTGGCTATGCCAATGCCAACGAGGCATGTTTTATAATGCAAATTTGCTCTTTCCTTCCCCATTTACAAAAACAAAGAAAACTATCCAGTTGAAGAATTTAACCTGGTTTAACTTTCCATTTAAAAGCTTCGAGCGGTACTTGTATGGAATTTGGAAATGAAATGTGCTTTCTATTGGCGGAACACAACTAAATAAATGGTAAAAACAAGGTTACCCAGATGAATCTGTGTTTTGGACCTTTCAAATCAAACCCTTCTTGTAGCACAACCTTATTTTGTTTGCACTTCCTGAATAATACTTAAGTAACTTACTTTTCTTGTAAATCAAAGGCACATAATAACTAGACAAGAATATAGAATCCTTATCCTGTCATTTTCATTTCGACCTTATCAATCGTTCAATCCTTCAACAAAAGCCGAATTAGACTTGACCTTACGAAGCGCAAATTAATGCACAGTCACGTATCCTGTTATAAATTGACAATTCCAACTACCTTTCGAAACGTTGAGCTTGTGTTGAGAGTTTGTGTACTTGCTACTTTGCTGACTTTTTGAACAAACATATTTAACAACTCATCTTTAATATTAAGAGGTCAGAGGCAAGCTTCTAGTGAGTGTACGTAAACTTTTCAAACCATATAAAGGGGCCGCTTGACTTGAAAATGAAGAATGCATATTGAAAAATAATTTATTTTCAATTTCTAAAACTGAAGGATAAGGATTTGTTACATTATATGTCGGCACCTACAAGGTCAAGGTTGTGCTGATGCTATGATGCAAGAAAGCAGGTTATTATCTTACTGGAGCAACATCAAACTAAATTGATAGTAAAAGAAAAACATGAAATGAGTTGTTAATTCAAATCAGTGTAATTGACCATATCTTGTTTCTCCAGATCGTCCATAGTTGTAAGATGATTCATTTCGGATCTTTTTTGCACGAAAGAATATCCCTATCATTAAAAGCGTCTATACACTTACGTCATCGTCATCCAATGCAAGAAAACTAGGTGGAGATCTTTTGTGATTGAACGTACAAAATATATGCTAGAGAATACGCAATATAATAAAATGCCATCGAATGCGTGAGTCAAATAAATGTATGCTTTATGCTATTTTTCAGACAATTTTTAATATGGTTTTTTATTGATTTATTCCTAGTGCTTAAAGTTTTTAAATCTGTCTCGCAGTGATTCATGAACAAAGGCAGAGTCTTGAGTTAGGGAGTCCCTGATTTCCTTCAGGAAAAAGTAACCCTTCGACTCGAGAAAGGTTTGGAGTGCTTTCCTACCTCCAGGAATGAGACCATGTTCTACTGTAAGAAACTGTTAGGAAAACCAAAATGATTTTGTATTCAAGGGACTTCATTTTTTTACGTTTGTACTTCTGTGTTATTCTTCTCACCTTGAACTTAATTTTGTCAAAGGGTATAGTCTTCAGTATCGCCAATTCACTTCCCTCCACATCAAGGCTGAGAAAGTCAACCTCCACTACATTTAGAGCTTTCAATAATGTGTAGAGTGGAATACATTGGACTGTCAGCTCAACGCTGACTCCGTGTTCTTTACGGGAGTTTAGTCCAGCTAATCCCGTGTTGTTCGGATTGGTAAAGAAGGTTATCTGTCAATGTGACAAGTATTAGAATCCTTCTTTCCCAATATACCCCAAATATAAGTTTGTGTTATAATATGGTTTACTTTGTTGGCATTGGGGGTGATACAAGCAGCTGCATTCACCAACCAGCCCTTTCTATTCTTCTTTGCCAAGGTAGAAAACGGTCCTGGATTAGCCTCGATTAGCAAACCGGTCCAATTGTAAATTTTCTCTAGACGGAGTGTTGGCGAAATAAATTCCCCATCATTTGCACCGCATTCAATGAAGAAGCCGGGAACCTACATAAATCAATTGAACTATACTTATATATTCAATTGTTTAAAATCTAATAAAGCATTTTTTATTCAAACTACACCTCTTTATTGTCAATAATGTAATCTTCGAGTATCTTAAACTTTTCCAGATTGCTGGGGATATCTTGGTTGACATCAGCTTTTTGAATGTTGTATGGCAAAGTGGATGGTGGTATCATATACTTCTCCCTTCGTCACACAAAGATGAAAAAATGAGCATTCAAATTTTAAAACTGCTTTTCTTGTTTATAAAACCACATTACCTGACAATCTCTAAAAGGCATGGGTCATCTTGGAACCCTCCAGGTCCCATAATGTAGTTCCGGTAGTCGCCTAGGACATGTAATATGACAAATGTTATATTCTTAAAGCTTTATGAAAGGAGTATTTAAGTCTAAAGGTTTTGGGAAGCTTGAGTAGCACTCACAGTTGGAATATGGCCGTGAATATTCCTTTAATAATTTTCTAACTGATGCCAGATCACCATTTTGAAAAACTTTCATGAACAGGACAACTGATACTCCGAGGAAAATTGCCAGAAACAAAACTTTTCTGAATGGGGATGCAATCACTCCCGAAACCATTTTAGTTTTCCGTTGAAGCTTGTCAAAATTGGGAAGGGCTGATGTAGTCATTATAGTTCAGAGTTAACCCTTTCAACTGAACATATTAAAGCAGAGAGAAGTATTTACATGAGATTTTAGAAATGAACTGAGCTTTTTATTGGTAATACAACTAAATAAATGGTGTAAACAAGGTTATAGCCTGTTTGGGCTTTACATCATCTTAAAAGGCAATCTTTATGTGAATTGCACTTTCTGAAAAATAGGTAGCTGTCATTTTCTTGAAAACATTAGGCTACAATGTTAAAGCCTGTCATTTTCATGTCCTTATCAATCATATAGTCCATCAACAAAACAGAAAAATACCCGACCTTACGAAACGCAAACTAATGCATAACCACGCATCCCATAAAAAATCCTATACATATAGATTCAACTGAGTTTCAAGTAGATAAACGGATTGTACTGCGTCAAAGTAATAATACCATTTATTTCGCAAATGTCCTGTTCTTTGTTTTGGTGATGGATGGAAAATGAAAGGACGAGGAAAACGAACATTGTATAGCCTGTTTTCAAAAGTGAAAGCTACCTATTTTGCAGAATGTGCAAATGACAACAAAATTAAGGATGCTTTTAATATAGTGCCATTGTCCAAATTGGATGTAACAGGCTAACCTTGTTTTCACCATTTAGATGTGTTACCAATAAAAAGCACAGTTCATTTCTAAAATCTCATGCAAATACTTCTTTCCGCTTTAATATGTTCACTTAAATGAGTTAACTACAAATGACCACATCAGCCCTTCCCAATTTCGACAAGCTTCAACGGAAAACTAAAATGGGTTCCGGAGTGGTTGCATCCTCATTTAGAAAAATGTTGTTTCTGGCAATTTTCCTCTCAGTTGTCCTCTCAGTTGTCCTGCTCATGAAAGTTTGAATCCGTGTTCTTTTGGGTGGTTGAGTTAAGTTTATCTAGCGTCTTGACTCCCTCCATATCCCATAATGAATTCGATAGTTTCCTAATAAATGAAAATGTTAACCTTAAAAGCGATATGTACTCAACTATGTCATACACAGTTATAAGTTACAACTTACAGTTGGAATACGGTCGGGAATATTCCTTTAAAATTTCGTAACTGATGTCATATCAGCGTTTTGAAAACTTTCAAGATCAGGACAACTGAAACTCCAAGGAAAATTGTCAGAAACAAAGCCTTTCTGAATGGGGATGCAACCACTCCCGAAACCATTTTAGTTTTCCGTTGAATCTTGTCAAAGTTTGGAAGAGTTGCTGTGATAGCTACAGTTAACCCGTTCAACTGCACATTGTAAATCGGAGAGAAGTATTGCATAAAATTTTAGAAATGAACTGAGCTTTTTATTTGTGAACACAACTAAATAAATGGTTGAAAACAAGGTTAGTCTGTTGCATCCAATTAGGGCTATGAAATCATCTTAAAATGCAACCCTATTTTTGATCTGATTTGCACATAATGAAAAAATAGGTAGCTTTCTCTTTTTTGAAAACATGGACTAGAATGTTCTTGTCCTCGCTCTGTCATTTTCCCGTCCATATTAGTCATGTAATCCATTTAAAAAACCAAGAAAAAGGCTTGCCCTTTCGAAGTGCAAATTAATTAATGCACATGCACATATTGCACATGCACAACCACGCATTCTATCTAAATCTTATACCTACACATTGAACTGAGTGTCACGTACAAGTCTGGAGCATTTGTGCAGTAGTTTTGACTATCATGCAAATGTTTTATTGCTCGAGTAAATGTTTAACAGAGTTGTGAACATAAATCTTATCAATGGAAATGTCTTTCGCAAAAATGTAGCCGTTTGACGTGAGCAGCTCGTGTAGTTCTGTCTTCTCCTCAGGTGTGTAGAAATAGATTTCGATAATGATCACCTGCATTTATAAAAAAAACAAATTTGTACAAACATCAACTTGGTATTTTTGAGCATGAGTAAATGTAAAATGGACTTTAAAATTCCTGTAATGACCTTGAAAATAAATCTGTCAAAAGGGAACTTCCTCAGAACGCTAAGCTCCACCTTCAGATAGAAAAAGGTTAGTACGTTTTCCATATATAATAATCATGTAACATTCATTTGTCTTTGGTATAATGTTAATTAATTAATAGTCCTCACTCCCTCTATATCGAAGTTAAAATATTCGACTTGATTCCAGCCTAATGAAGCTAAAACGGTGTATAATGGAATCGTTTGGACTTCGAAAAACTCCCATTTCGTGGAAACAGGGATGTTCCAAGGTTTTTTCATGGTGCCACTGTATGTCCAATTTGTTGGATTGGAGAAGTTGAGCTGTGGTTTAACAAAGTAGAAATTGAACAATTCTGCTCATAAACAGTAATTTGATAATACAAATAATGAAAAGATAATGAATTACAATTCCAGGTGTTGGGGAAGGAGCCAAGCAAACATCCGCCACCCATGCATTGCGATGATGCGTTTTCAAATGGGGCACGATTTTCGGATTGCATTCTACAAGTAATCCAGTCCAGTTCATTTCTTTTTCTAGCCACATTGTGTGAGAGCCAAAGACTCCTTCATTTGCCCCAGCTTCTATAAATCTACCATTTGTCTGCAAAAAATGCATGCAGAAAGGTATATATTCTACTTCTATTTGAAGGTTATTTCTTTCTTCATGTTTGTTCTTACCATATTCTTGAAAAACTTGATGACCCATTCACTCATCTCAGTTTTCGACACCCCATAAGCACCAAAGTTATATGGGAGGTTTGTTGGAGGTGTCAAATGTCTGATTCTCGTGTAGCGAATCAATTGCGGATCTGTTTGGTCCAAATTCAGCAAGTTTTGTTCCACATATTCTATATCCACTGCTTGACCATTTGTTCTGAAAGCACTCAATATCTCTACTCCCAAATAGTTCCTTTGGGTTTCTGGGGATGAGGTGAAGAGGAGGTGGAGAAAGAGAATTAAAACTAACGCAAGTAATGCGTAGGAAAAGTACATTCTTGTGATATAACGGAAAATCGTCCCTCCGTTTGGGGAATGTATCTTTGTATCCTTCTTCATCTTGGATCTTGAGCTTGGAACGTGGGTAATGCAAATGCGTCAGTCCAACTTCAAAGGTCTCACATGGTGCAAAGTTGAAATGGAAAATGTGTTGGACACGTTGGCAAAAATTAGTATTAACGGAGTGTCGCGACGTGGCACACCGCTGTTTATACAGATGTGCGATACTTTCATTAAAATTTTGTACTTTGTACAGTTTTTTAACATTCGTTGTATTTAATGTTCTGCAATGGATAATATTATGTGTAGTAAAAGTATTTTTTTTGCAAAGCTGTGCTCACCTGAACAAATCTGGAAAGGTTTGTCAGGAGAGAATAAGACTTGGTATTGTTAGAGCGGAGTATTAACAAAAGTCAATTTGTTATAGGCAAACAGTCCATATTCATCTGTAAAAACTCATGAATTGTGTTCAGGGAGGTGTTGCCAACAAGATTTTATAGTGCCGGTGCAGTCCTCAATTACAGGTAATTTGAATGAATGTTTTATGAACAGTACAGTATATGACTTTCTGTCAATTTTGAAAATAGTTGAGTAAGCATATCTGGTTGTTTAGCCGTGAAATGTGTCTTTGATAGCTTTTGGGTTTTCAATAACTACACGTTCAGGTGCATCCAGCATTGTGTACTTTGTACGAGCAAACGTGCTATTAGATACAATATTTCAGACCCATGCTTGAATTCATGTTTAATTTTGATAATCAAAACTCAAGACTAAAATTTCATTTCTACCACGATGGGATTACATAAGTAGAATTACGTTTTCCGAAATAGTTCGTTAAAAATTCTCCAGCCATAGGTCACAATGAGTATGGAACAACGGTGTCTCATTCAGTTTGTTGTGTTTTTCGCACTACTCATATGCATCAAAATAGCCTATTTGTCAACAACCTTGGACGAGACAACCTATTCATCACAGTCAGCCATATCATTTTTGGACCCAGATACAACATGGCTTAGGAGAACACTGCCTCTCTCAAAATCTACAAATTTTAAATTGGAAGACATTTTTGGATGGGGTCCTCCACACCTGAAAACTTTTTACAACACCACCTTATCTCCTCCAGGAATAATTCTTCAGATCAAGGGAGGAATAGGAAACCAGTTGTTTGAGTATGCTTGCTCATACGCATTAGCAAAGCGAAAAAATTGGCCATTGTATGTCCACTACCAAAAACAAAATTTGGGGAACCGACAGTTCAAGCCGAATCAGAGAGAGTTTGCTCTAGACAAGTTTACTATTCCGTTGGATAACATAATAGAACTTGGCAAGACCCAGTTACCTTCTGGACAAACTCAGCAGTGGGTTGCCGATGAAGATTTTCTGTACGGAAGATTCAATAATTCATATCAATTCCTTCAGCTAGCAGGAGGCAGCTACTGCCAGTCAGAATTGTATTGGAAGGAGTATGAACAAGATATTCACAAAATGTTTCAGATTCGACGCGACTCCTTGAACTTGAGCAGAATTCAAAAGTATATTGATGAAATTACAACAACGGAAAGTATCGCACTTCATGTGAGACGAGGTGACTTTATGAAAGTAGACACTTTCTTTTTCCCAACGCAGTTTCATATGAAAGCAGTTCCGCTCATGGGAGAAATGTTGAGAAAGCAAAGGAACGTGAAGGATCCACTATTTTTTGTGTTTTCTGATGATGTGAGTTATGCAAAGAGGATGTTTCAAAAGTTTTCCAACAGGTATAGGTTCATATATGTGTCAGAAGCCAACAATACTAGTGTGGAGGATTTTTTTCTGATGCGGTTGTGCAAGCATATTATATTCCCAAACAGTACTTTTTCCTGGTGGGCTGCTATGCTGAATAGGAATAAAAATAAGATTGTGATCACATCGGCATTCAATCCACATTTTTGGAAGTTGTGGAACTTCAATGCAAACTATAAAGAGTTTTGCAAGAAGCTTTTTGGATCCATGTATCATCGGAAGGAGTGGATTGTAATTGATCCCTTTTCAGGTGGATTGGTTGTATCTACATAAGTAACAATATCTTAAAACCTCTTCATCATATCCTGACATAAAGTGCAACAATCGAATAAATGTTTGTAATGAATTAAAATAACCACCATCGGAAGACGCGTGTTAATATAATGTATGTTAAATGATATGTTGTGTTGTGAAGTTGTGATTACAATTGATTGAATTCGATTGGAAACGTCAACCTCGCTTGTATGGAATCCACCATACCTCTCTCTCTCTTCTCTCTTTCTCTGGCATCTCGTTCCGTACTGCATACATTTTATTTCAGCATAAATTTTTTAATGACAAACCCAATATAAAATTTAAACCAAATAAATAAAAAACGGCTTTCGTTTATGCACCAGCATGAAATTCTGATATTAGATGTACAAATGTACATAACATAATGCATACGTAAGATTAAATATCAGTACAATATAACTTAGACTTTGCCTACATCATATGTCTGACCTAAATTGAAAATAGCACTGAACTGCATAAAAAATATACGGTGCTTGACATGACACAGCATAAACAGTCATTCACCTTCCATTCACATGTCAATTTGATAAGAAAGCTTTCAGCGTTCATCCTTCCGTTACTAAATTACAGCATTTCATTGAGCTTCTTTTTCTTTTAATAATTGCTGCCACAGCCCAAACAACCCGATCATGATATGTCTATCATTCCACACTGTATAGAGTCTTTAGGTACCTTAAAATTAAACCTCGAAGACTTCGAAGGACAGTTGGTTGATAATTTCCAACGCTCCCATACTCCCATCCCTATCAACAGATTACGGTACGACTACTTAGTAAACTTTTAATATTTAGCTGAATATATTTCAATCCGAATCCGAAGCAAATATCATAAATGCTGAATTTACTTCCTACGGGTTAGTTGTAATGTACATGTGTCGAGACTATTTATTTTCAAACCATCATAACAATACAATTTATCTGCATTCACTACTTACACATGTGTATTACTTTGTAATACATATACTAAAATTAGAACGATACATAGAAGATCCTTTTATCTGCATTCACTACATGTGTATTACTTTGTAATACATATACTAAAATTAGAACGATCGTAGAAGATCCTTGCACCTGCGCAAGGATGACAAGAAAAATCGTGGAGCGTTCCACATTACTTGCACACTTTATCATC
>JAQGAP010003034.1:0-13378 GCA_034697805.1 Orchesella bifasciata | reverse complement strand
GCAAGCTTACATAAAGTCGTTTAGAATTTTGATCGTATGTTAATTTAAACTAATTACAACGTTCTGATATACTATTTAACACGCTTAAGATTCTATCTAGGTCCTTTTCCAATTTAAAAAAAAATTCATATATTGTTTATCTGAAGTACAGAAACTGGTTCATGGTTCATGTTTTAGAGGACACAGATATCTAAATTTAGGAAATTAAAGCAAACTTGAAAAACAGTTTTTCGGGATGAGTCAGCTTTTTAAGGATTAAAACAGTACAGACAAACTTATGCAGCATATTCATAGGGTGTTTACTAAAATAAATGAGAAAGAAGCCTTTCTAAGCTACAAAATCTACATTTACTGCTCAAAGTTGGCTAAATCCTATCTACCTTCTCGACAAAGTATAGCAGACCCCAAATATTTTTAACGGACAAAAAATTTTCAATGTATATATAAGCATATGCACGAATAATGCACATCTATGCTCTAAAAAGAGAGTTCTTCAGCCTCTCATATATACGGGTTTAGATTTGGATGTACGATGTGCGACTAACATTTTTCACCATTGCGTTGTATTAGGATCTAAATCTTATTCTATACCAACTGTGTGACCACCTTGCAAGGCAGGACTCTACATTGAAGCTCACAGCTTTTTGTAACGAGCTCACACTCATGTTTTGTTCTGCCTTTTGTGAGTACGTCATTACGCACTTTGTACTCGAATGGACCAACGAACAAACCTTAGTTCGCCAGTGGTTTAAGTTTTTTGCAATGTGGATCACTGACTTTTAAATCTTTAAGTTGGTTTATCAATTAGAGCTCTAAAATTGGTGTTTTAAAATGTTAATCAGCTAAAGCTGTCCAATAAAGACGTTATAATTTATAAAAATATTGACCATAATTGTATTTTGTGATATTAAAACATTTTGATGACTCCTTTGGAAATGATGGGTAAGATACTTTCTATATGTTCGTATTTGTCATATCAGTTTTACTATAAAACATTATGACGTTTAATTAGACACACGCAACACACTTCTTAAATTTAGAAACTTTCCACCACATTACTTAAGAGGAGTTGTGACAAGTTTCGTCATATAATGTATAAATGACGAGAAAGTAAGCGAGGGACTAGTAAGTGGGTGTATAACGCTACTTGCATCAAGTCCAGTTGCACATGGATATAATTTTTTTCCCAAAAGCAGGAGTGTCTCATCTTTCCCATGTTAGATTGCGAATAATGTCAATGTCAACCTTTGTTGTCCACAAAGTGTTTTGGATATCAATAGCGTTTGCATTTGTGTTGGGTTTACAATTGAATGGGAATAAATACCCGTTAGCAAGGCAATAAATTTCAGTTTTGGACATAAGAATAGAATAGAAAAATTCTTTATTTAAGAGTTAATTGGTATCCTATTAGTCTCAATGCCGTACATCTTAGTAATAACAGCAATTAAGGGTATTTTACGAAGTTACCATTTCTCATTGCTACAACATGCTCACTACATACTACCACGCCGTATATAACATCTTCAGTAGGTTTAATTCTTTGTATAAAATGGTTCCAGTTGCTTATTGTGCACAAGTTTACAGAGTTTTGGAATTTTTTTTATATAACCCGAGGTACAGTTAGTCTACCAATCAGATGACTAGAGTGGCAGTGCGACAGGCTATTTACTAGAGTATTCAAATTTAGTTTAACTAACGGTAATAATTATATTACCCAAATAATATAAATAGTATTTTTAACTAGCATTAGCCAAACATCATTAACCCATGCCTACAATACTAATTGCTTAAGTATAATTAAAAATTGGTACATTGATAATTATTAAATATTGTAGACTTTTGGCAACTGAACTGATAACGAAATAATGATTTATAAACGCTTTGGACTTATTCATGTACTTAATTACTCGATTTTTGAAGTGTACCTATGAACTGAAACTATTATCATGTGGTTAATAGAACAATTTTATTACTTGCACAGAGACATCCAAAATGGCGAACGGAATTCTCCGGAAGGATAAAAAGCCGAAGAAACCCCGTCTAATGTCCCGTCTTCCCATACCATTTGTTAAAGGCCAGCCTGCAGATGTTCAAAAAATGAATGTGGTAAGTCCGTTATTTATTTCGTGGTAATACAACAACCTGCTTCTTCTTGTATTATCTTTCTTACAAAACTGTTAATCCATTCAAATAGCAGTGACAAAAAGTCTAATGGGAACGACTTCTTTTTTGCTCATTACAGGAAACTTTGCGAAGATTTATTAATTTCGCGTACAGCTCCTACCATGAAGTTGATCTGCCGAATTCTGTCAACCCCACCGTACAGCCCCCATCGTGGTGGCCTACAACCATAACATTTGACAAGAGTTTAAAGCTCAGACGCGGATTGAAAAATAAAGTTAGTTGCTTTACTATTAAATAATACATAAGAAATGTTTCAATTTGTTTCGTGTTTCCATAAAAACAACCCGCTGTTAATGGCTTAAAGTTAGTACGAATAATTTGCAAATTGGATATTAAATCTGCAATCTTCGAGAACGGTTGGCAAAGACAGCATCATCGTTGCCATCGTTTAGTTTTGAAAATTTGAAAGAAACCCAACTTCACTATTTGCTTGTTAGAGCTTATACAAATATCAACGATTTCAATGCGAATCCGTGATTTTTTTGGAAAGCTTTAATAATTCTGGCTAATTTATTTATTCATACAAATAAATGTTATCTGTTAACAGGAGCATCAGAAACATTTGACAGATTTAGTTTGGAAGTTCTACGATTTTTATGGATTCGCCTCATTGCTTGCTGTAAGCGTAGAGCTTTCAGACAGTCGTTCAAAACGTTTCTCACTAGATAAGGGACCTATTAACTGGAAGGTTGTCGACGCTATTGGAAGGACGATTGCACTGGTTGACCAACAAACACGAGTAAGTGGTATATATCTTAGCTACTTTTATTTCGCTACTACGTTATTCTATAAAAGGGGTTGAATAAAATTTATTCGCATTTATAATAGCTTGACTTGGTTAAAATACACGGTTTCATACCGTTCACATATTTAAAATAGCCATTAGCTAACTAACTACATAACTAAAGCAATGCACCCATAATAATTTATCGTTGTTTTTTTGTTGAGGAGGCCTTTTTAAATTTATTTTAGAAATAGTTTCATCGTAATTTAGAATCAGTTACAAACTGCCCAACGTTTAGATAAAAGAGTATAACTCACGGTTTTAATATCATATTGCTTTTAAAGCGCGGCGAATAAAAGGAATGTTGCAACTTGCAACTATTTGTAAGAATAGGTTGTTCATTGTTGGCAAAAAATTAAAACCTGTTGTTGTGTTTATCTTATGAAGTTGTAATAAAAATAAGAGACTGGTAGTTGAATTGATCCAGCACAACACCATTATTTCATGTAGAACAAGATAGCGTCTGAAAATTATTTGAATAAGTAATATGTATACTGTTAGCTGCATGTATGTATATATGTGGTAATGTATGTTATTTCAAGGAGTGGAGTCTAGTGCATCTAGTCATATTTATGTAAGATTTTTGAATGAGGAACCTGCAAAAAATGTTCTTATCGCATCATGTAATGCCGGCCGTGCGTGTCATAGAACATTTAAACATATTTGGTGCTTCCTTGGTTAACTACCAGCGTTGCTAGTCACTGGTTCTCATAATTTTATGGCTTTGTTCTTACTCAGCGTCCCGATCGATTCACACAGGTCACAAAGGGTATAAAGTGTGGGCGGATTATTTTATGTTAGCAATCACATTAATTTCAATGAAATTTTTTTGCTGTTTCAGGCATACGATGCGAATCCTCGAGTTGTTTTGGAGCCAATTCGGAACATTATTCCAGTAAAGGATATACCGATAAAACCAGTGAAAAAGACGGCACCAAAAAGAAATACCAAAACTAAGAGAGCTCTTTTCGAGAGTGAAAACGAGGATGAGCTAAATAACTGCAAGTACTGTCTGAAACACTTTGCTTATCGCGAGTTTTGTGAGGTAAGTAGCCGTTCACAGTTGTTTTGTTTTGTAGTCGATTGTACTAGCTCGATTATAAACGTTGTCTTTATATTTCAAAAATTGAAGGATCACGAGATAGTGTGTCCGAAGGGTCCAGCAAAATCAGAGCCTAGTCAAGAGGTGAGTCATACATTTTGATGCAAAAACATTCTATTTTGTGTTTTTTGACGCAAATATATATTTGTCGGAAATCAATTTCGTTACTCTAACTTGTTGTATTTTACTCTGGCCAGTCGTTCTTAAGCGCACTTGGTTTGCATGGGGTATCGCATGGAAACGAAAAGTCTGACGACGCAGCGTCGGGTTTAACGGTTCCTCCAGTGATTCATGTAGGCAGAACACTACGCAAGCTTCCTAAACGAAACCAGTTATTGTCCTTGATACGACACAATCCACTTCCTATCACATCGGGACCTGGTAGGCGCTTCATCTCAGCACTTGGTGAAAAACCAGAGATCTCATACCCCCCTGCCTACGAAAGCTGCTGCAAACCAAAAAGTGGAATGGGAATGGCGGAACCAAAGTTTACTACTGTTACCAAGCGCGCAATACTGAAAGATGGTGAACACCCACATAGTTTCTCGTATGGGAAACTCCAAAGAACTAAAAGATACCAGGAATTAGTTGTTGGTAAGCCATAATGTGTAGTCAATTAAAAGTTTAAAAATACACATACGCATATACTTCCATTATAAGGAGGTACATTACAACTATTTACTTTGGGATTATTCCTTTGGTGAACATAGTTGAAATAAAATAAAATGCACATAGAATTGATACCATTGAATTCTGTTTTAGGACTTTCGGAGAGCTCCTGGTCTGCATTGAACAAGTGCAAACGAGCTCGACTGTGCCTGGAGAAGGTGGAAAGCACAACTAAAAAAATTAAGGTTAATGAGCAGGTGGCGACGACGTCGCACCTAAAACATAGGTTCAGTGCAGCTTTTAATCCAAAGGTAAAGTTGTTCGACATCATGAAATTCCCACTTTCAAAAGGTTCGTGGGGAAGTGCTGCACCATTAAAGTTTCCCAAAGAAATAGAAATGGTGCAGACGGACATTCGGACATTTATGTCGGCTGCGTATTAACTTGGTACTGCATGCATCTGCATCTCGTGTACAAGTTGTGTTCAATGCAATATTTTATTTGAATGAATTTCCTGTTAATGTACATATATATTTTTTATGATTGTTATGAATTTTTAATGATAAGGACGTAGTTAATAAGAGATTGTAAATAAATGAACTGGAATCAAAAGTGGTCAACGCTAATGGACTGTCGTTACGAAATTTTATATTTTCATTCATTGACTGAATCCGGTATATATTGTATTTACAATAGTATAATTAATTGAATGAGATGAAAATAAAATAAATGCTTTCCATCGAAATTGGAATTTTGAAATTTCTCGAACATTTAAACTGCATACATGTTTATACTTCTAGAAAGTCTTTTAGTAAGATGCTGCGCCTTTTTTCGGCAATATCCATTTGGTTCTGTAGGTCACCCCGATCTGTAGTTTCTGCGCGTTCAATTTTCCATGACAGATTTTCGATCTCAGCTTCCAATTGCGCTTGCTGATATTCAAACTGCAGACACAAATTAAACACGAAACATATAGAAACGGGGTAGATTCCATTATTGCAAAAATTAAATAAATGCGAAGCAAAGCATGGAAATTGTAACATGCGTTGGATATGTGTGATTATTTGGAAAGCTCCTTTTAAACTTCTATTCAATAGCTCTTCTTATAATTGATACTCACTTTCTGATAGACGGAGGTAGATAGTAATAGTATTTTAATCTTCGAAAGAAGGAGTTTACCACAAAAAAAAAGTAAACTAAACTTGTTTTCTAGAAGCGTGTGTATCTTATAAGCATTGTTTGTTTCAAGCTCTGCCTTTCTCTCTAATTATATCTGCCACATCCCAATCCCATAAAAACTACCTTATACTGGAGTCGAATACAATTTTGAAGAAAGTTTGCCTGCACTGCACTGCCCATTATGTATTACTTTCTTGAGGGTAGATTCAGCAAAATAAATTGACTGACAATCTGATATTTAGATGAATAATTATTCATCACGATTGATACCTACTTTTAAAAGTCAGCTACGAGACAAAAACTCAGTGTAATTCCTAAAATACCATCACACACTACCACATTCCCTTAAGTCCCGTTACTTTAATTGACAACATGTAAAAGCAAATAAACTGTGAATTAGCTGTCTACTATTAAAATCTTACCAATCTTAGGTATCTTACCAATTCTTTGCGAGGTCCTGACTCCATGTAATATGCATACGGGTACGTGTACTTCAGTGTGTAGCGGCATTTTGCTAATAAATTTGCTGCATCAATTAAATACTGCCAGTCAATCCACGTTCCGGATGATTCCATCACCTATTGAAATAATAGCAATTAGCTGTATAGTCTTAAAAACGCTGCGTGTACCCTTCAAATAATACAACAGTCCGCTAAAATGTCGAAATTGTATAATTAAAGTGTGCCTCAAAAGCCCAAGGTTTACCCTAACCGTCTGTACTTTCGATGAGGCATTTTAATTTTGGCGGACTTACTTCAGTCAGACGATTAAGATAACAAAAAATGACATACTTTGACTTCAATTCGGTCCTTGATTCTTGTAAGGGTTTGTTCCTCCAACCGAAGACTCTTGGAATGATTTTCCCACTAAAAATAACAATAAAACATGGATTTTGGTAATTTAAAGACCATAAAGAGAATTAAGATCTTTCGAGAGTAAGGCTGATTGAAACGTACCCGCTCATAATAATGGAGATACTTTTTCAGCGCTTCTCTTGCCTGAGCATGAACAGATTCATAAGCAATATTGGGATTCTCCTTATATCTTGAGCATTCGTAGTATTCTGAGCCATGAGACTTCCAATCACCCAGACACATCCAGCAAAAGTCGTGCTTACAGTTATAACATTGCATATGATTACAGCCACCATTCTTCTCTATACAAATATGACACTTTGGACACTGAAATTTAAAAATAAATTTTATTAGCTTGTGCATCGTAACATCGTAAACATAAACACGTAATAAAACATAACTCCAAATGCCTTACATCCTTAGTGTGTGCACTGATGTAGTTGGCGGTTTCACTATCATCGGCGCACTTTGTCAGCCATCGTTTGATGGTCTCACAATCTGTCGGAGCGTGATAGTCAGTTCCACATTTAAAGCTAATGTAAAAATAAGACATTAAATCATACTTAGGCTACTAGTTTCTAAAAGGTGTAAAAATCTAAAAACAACAATTTTTATTATGAGTTATATTGACAGCGTCAGCATACCAAAATCTAGATTTGCACTGAAGGCAAACTACACTCTTTGCCATGGGCTCTTTGGATCGAACTATGATATCACAGTTAGGTCCTGGGCAAAATCTGAAACCATTAAAATTCCAATAGGTGCAAAAACTCTCACACTTGAAATTGGGTGGTGTACTCAAAGTACAGGAAAATCTGAGATGTTACCTAAGTTGAGGATGAGATTTAACATAATCCCTGAATGCAAAACGTTGATATTTTTCCCTAATATTTGGCTTGTTAATGAGAGCGAGAACAAAATCTTCGGGTGCTAAAACGTTGCAGTCTTGTCCCATGCATCCAATTGCTATAAAATCATACCAGAATATTGTCACACATCAATCTTGGCTCGATTAAACAGAGTTGACTCCAACTGTGGATGAATGGATGCATAAGAGAGGTGCAAAGACAACTTACAAGTGCTAACTCCTTCAATAACTTGAACTTCAAAGTGTGAGCTCCAGCACTCTTTACAAAACTGATGTCCACAGGCAAGAGCTTTGAAGAACTCGACAGGTTGGTGTGCATAGCACACTGGACACATCGGGTTATTGTTATTCAGTGACGGGGGTTGATGAGACGTCAGCGGTTTTGGAACATTGTTATTGGCAGGCTTAACTTTCGCAGTCACCAGTGTACCATGAGCGTCAGCTCGAAACATACATACGATCTCATTTATGGACCATCCTAATGTATGCAGGAGTAACTTTGCCAATGACGGGGTTACCTTGATGAAAGCCCATAGGGAGAGAAAAGACACATTTCGCACATAAGAAATACGCAATAACATTTATCAACGGAGTATGCACACAGCAGGGTATCAACTGCAAAGATTATGCTCCTCACACACTACTGCATGCAAAGCAAACAAAGCAACCTCAAGCTGCAACCTCCGAAACTCCTACTTACGATTAGTTCATATTCTAATGAGTGAACAAAGTTATTTGGAGTTTACTGCACACTAACTAGCTCTCTGCATGCAGCCAATGCATCATGATATGAAGGGGTATGTAGATACTTACATTTATCTCCAAAGAAAGAAGCTCCACAAGTTCATTAAGCAATTTTTCCACTTCCTCCACTTTCAGACACTCATACTGGAAGCTTTCCGGATCCTTTTTGTAATCTGCTAACTCCAGTTCTTCCTCGTTCGACAAGTAGTAGTTATCATAGTCCTCGTCTTCTATCTCACATTCGGAATCCTGGTCTTCCGCAGACATATTTTCTACTGAAGATGACGACAGGGTGAAATTGAGTCTCGACGAGTATGAATAAAACAAATATTTGGTTTTAAATAATTTAAAAGGAAACTTTAGTCAGTTCTTAAAATAAAATCGATCCCTCAACTAATCCTACATTAAAGATAGTCAAAATTGGTAAAACACTAGAAAAACGTAAAATTATCTATCACGGTTGCTAAATACTTATTAGGAACACATTACAATTATTTAAGGGTATTGAAAAACGGCGTATAAGTTGCCCAGTGTTATATAATAAAACCTGCCAGCCCTGAAATGAATTATGTACTTTATTATTACGCGTTGGTTTTTTAAAACAATGATTGACTTCAAAGTGAACTATTCTCTCTATAAAACAAAGGGCTTTCCTCCAGTGAGTTTAGAAAACTGGTTAAAGGCCTACAAACTCAAGGAATCCATCACAAAGGCCAACTAAAGTTATATTGAGAGAGAAGTATTAAAATGCTCTGTAGGGTCTTTTTTTCTTTCTCTATCTATCCTAATACATTGTTGGTCTATGCTCTGTGCAAGGAAGTACATAGGTAGCTATGCTTTTCTCCCTTTAATGCTAACAAGATACAACGGCCTTCAACATTTGGGGTTACAAATCCATATTACATTGCATTTGCTTGTGCTATCATCCATCTACTTCTACCGTCGATGTTAATTCTGTGTACCTCTATTCATCTATTGTACCAAACCACCGATACTTTACTATTACCACAGCTATGCTACGTTTTTCAGAGATGGAATCTCTTTCTGTAGTTCGTACATACAGTATAGCCCGTTTGCATGAGAGACGTGGGGCACTACCAGATCATGCTTTAGCAGACCACTCTAAACGAGTGCTGACCATTAACCGTACGTCGTAGCAAAATTACTGAGAACCCAGCCAGTCAGAAGAGGGGCTGTACATTATATCATTTTTTACTTGTGAAGCAGTGTACGCCTTTGCTTTGTTAGTTGGACATGCTTCGTCATGCTTAGTTTTAGCTTAGGGATCTATGAAAATCCTGTGATGTGATATACATCATGAAACTTTAGCGTAAGCATACACAATGTGTATACAATTTACACACGCTCAACATTCACTTGTGAGTTCACTGAATGTTTGTGTCTCATTTTTAACAACAACAACAATCATGGTTTGGTATGCGTTTGGCATTTATTTAATCAAAGATGAATACTCGACTAGCGCAGAGTGCATACGGACGGATTTTGTTTTAACTCCCTAACCCCATGCAATGTAATGGCTTTTATGCACAGGGTGATATACTTTCTTATTCCATCGAAATCCTGCAACCAAAGGAAAATGAGTTGCGAGTTGCGATGCGATGCATGCAGACTCTAATGCATTGCACTTGCTGTTGCAAGCACATAATATGTAATATGGGGTTTCTCTATATATTTTACATGGTATGAAACGTAATGTTAAATGTGAAGCATAATGTTGTGTTTAACTTGCAACCAGGTTTTAGAAAGAAAAAATCAGAAGAGGATCGATAGGTTAGATTGAGTATATAATGTTGTGTGTATGACGTGGACCCCTATGGAGGAAGCGTGCATGAAAAAAGAAAAGAATTTTTTTGAGATCATTGTTTTCTTCTTAATGCAAGTGCATTGCTTTGATACACATAGAGAAGTATGTTTAAGTGACTTTTTTATGAATACCAAAAGATTATGATAGAGATGTGATTGAAAATTATATCAAAGTCTGAGTACAGTATTGTGTGTATATAATATGGCCCTTATTTGAGAGCAAACTTCGTTGTTTTACAACTGGAATATTATTGATGATGAGCAACTAAATGAGTCATACTTACTAGTTGGGCATAGAGACGCTTACTGAGATTAACATGAGACATGTTATGAAACAAAACTTGATTTAATTACGTGATTCAGTTAGAAATATTAGATGACAAGACATTGAAATGCACCGACTAATATACGTTCTGGTTCATTGCTTTATTAAAAACTCCAAACAATAATAAAGCATATTGGATATTTCACAAACACATACCTCGCCAACTCCGATACTAGATAAATGGAAGAAAATATCTATAAGTTTATACTGGAGTAGACCTTTATTAAAATATATATGGTGAAAAATAATGTTTCGAGCTGGCTACTCATAGGCTGTGGTTGAGATTAGAATGTTCAGAATAGAAATACGTATTTCAGTGATTAGTTAATGAGCAAAAACGTTTTTACGGGACCACTCATTAGCTAAATATTTACAAAGGTCCTTCTTTTTTTAACGAAACGACACCACATTGATGATATGCTTTAATATTTCTTATATGATTATGAATATGATTCTATTTAGTTCTATATTTGGTGTCACTTAAAACTTCGTGCAGATCCAGTTGAAAGCTGAGTTACATGGTGAAACGTTGAACGTTTTCCTGAGGGAGGACACTCTGATGCAGGAATAGATACTTCTGTTTGAGCTGACTGGTTACATTAAGCATTGTATATTTTTACAGTATTTGTAAATATCATAGTTAAATTTCCACAAAATATTAACTTATGACATTGGATTTTAAGCTTAAGAGACGGAGAATGACCTCATTGTATCAAGCAATTCAATAGATTTTATTGACCACAGTACTTAAGTGAAGTAGGGAATAATATTCGGCCTAATGTTTTTGCGGATTCTGAAAAGGTAAATCCTTTGTTCAGAAACACCTGCTGCATTGCATATGCATAAGTCATCATCACCAAAGCAAAATATTTCCCCAAAGGTTTGTTGAAATCTGACCTTTGTGTCAGGTGCGGGTAGCAGGTTGAATTGTTCTTCTGAAATATTTATCGTTGAAAAAACCAAAAAAAAAATTAATGACTTGAAATTATAAAAATGCAACGAAACGGCCTTTTATCGGAGACTTTGTTCACAGGTTTGGCGTAGGCTACTATCCAATCAATAATCAATAGCAAAGTTATAGTGATCTACCGCACGACCCTTTTTCTCACGTTACCCTATCCCCGCTCCAATAATGTTTTTCTTCTTGAAAGAACCCGTGCGGGAACAATCTTGGTACTTTTTCTGAGGAGAAACACTGAAATTACCTTCACCAAAAAATCCTTTTCTGTCATTTCTTGGGAAATGAAAATGAACAAGAGTTTGAGTGCAGTTCAACCGTTTTTATCTCGTTTCATTTTTGTTTGGTACTTTTGTTAACGTTTTGTCAATACAGTTGCTACCTCATTTAAGTCAAATTCAATGTTTTAAACTGATAATCAAAGTGTTTTGATTGTTTCAAGTCGCAAGTCATCTGTAGTTGTTTGGTTTGAAATAGTATCATTTGTTTTAGTTTCTGTCCAGTTTTCACAATGGAGTTTGTCACGAAGGAGAATGTGAAGGTTAAATTTGTTACTGACAAGGTACGTCAATGATTCTTCATTTAATCATTCAATCCTTTTGTTTTACAAAGGGAAGCAACCAATTTTTGTATATCGCATTGAGGTGTTGGGTCTCTCTGTACTCTGTGGCTCTTGGGAATAAAAACCTTATCCATGGTTTTGGTTTGACTTTTCTCATTTGTGGTGTCGGGGCTTAATGACTGCACACTCAATCAAATAAAGCATTACTAACAGTCAATCAAATTGGACTGCCCTATCGTTCATCTGACCTGGTTCTAAACTCAATCATTTACAAATAAGCGTGGCACTTCTTACATATCAATCGAATACCATTAACTAGCTGGTTGGATATGCAACCATAATTTTGGTAATGTGTGTCACACATCAACTCCTGATTTAGTTTTGTTCCAAGCTTATGAAATGCTAACTAATTTGTATTCATCCCATGCAGGACGGGAATTCAGTTATATCCTTCGCCCAAAGTGGGAGTGGTTCATCTACCTTAACTGCAGGTAGTTCAATGAATACACGGACGGAGTCTCCTGGGAAAAGACGAAGAGTTCCAAGTCCCCAGTCCATCGGACCCAGTGAAATGTCCAACAACGGCGTTAGTGCATCTCATGAATCAAAGCGGACCAAGGTGGATTTGCTTTCGAAGGTGGATGGTTCCAGTGGTTCTTCCGAAAACTCGACTTCTACACTTCATGCTTGCTCCTTGAATACCCCCCAGCAGACTGTGAAAGACTTGTATGTTAATCAACAAAATCGCTACGTTGTTGAAAAACGGATTTGTAAGGTTAATTCGAAATCCGGTGCCGTTGTCACCTATCAAATAAAACCTGAAGCATCTGCATCGGAGGAACAGTACAAGCTCCAGCTTAAGGATATGTGGTAAATTGGCTTGCGAACTTAATTTATTAGGGTTTCAGCCCACTTTCCTTAATCACATGAGACTGTAATTGCGCTCCGGTTTTACAAATCTGAAGGTCAGACATAGATTGGATGAGTTCAGGAACTTTAGTCAATATTGTTGGAGTAAGCCCAGATGAAAACAATTGCTTTATTGTGGAGCGTCTTAATGGCTATCTAATTGTTGAGCCCGATCGCTTGATGTCAGTAACAAGTGTGGTCACCCAAATGTACTGTGAACGGAAAGCAGCACTATCACGCTTCGTTAGCGGCGGCGGTGACAACGCTATCACATTTCGTGGTGTGGTGGCTCACGAGCTGATATGCAAGGTATGTATACAGTAATTGAATATCACTTTTTCCTTTAAAAGGAGGGACGGTAGTTTTTACTCTCATTTGTCATATTTTCCGTGTTCATACAGGCAATGACTGACAAATTGGACAGCATTACTGATCTCAAGAGAGAAGCTAAGACTATCTGCACCAGACCTCAAATG
>JAQGAP010003033.1:0-13384 GCA_034697805.1 Orchesella bifasciata | reverse complement strand
TAGTTTTGAGTCAGTGAACCAATACCATCATCACCAACAACACCAACCTCGCAAAAATGTCTTCGTCTTCACTTGTGCACAACAATGGTGATGATCGTAAAATGTAAATAAATCTAATATGTAGTACGGTGATGATGATGAGCAGCAGGAGCAGGAGCACTAACTTTTTAACAATTGAATTTTGACTGGCTCATGTAAACCAAGACTGAGAATGCGATGGATGGTGATGTGATGATTATTTGAGATGATTTGATCCAATACCACCTCGTCTTTTGAGAGTTAGTAATACTGATAGTTTTTTTTATCTTTGTTATTGTCCTAATGGGGATACTTTTGTCGTATGATCCTCTCTCAGTGTTGTGCTCTCACTGTGACGTTATAAAAATACACAAAAAAGGGAAACATATAACTAACATGGTTTGGTGAGGTTTTAGTGTGACTGACGAAAGAGAATGAGAGAATCCTTATGAATGAGAGCTGCATAATGTACAATGTATATCCTCATCACATAACATAACCATCACATCACCACACCATCACATCAACTCCAAATGTACTCATATATAATGGAGTACTCTCTCTCACTCCTACAGTGACCATTTGCAAATTGGCATTGTATTGTAGTCTGCTTGGTGTGCAGAGCAGACAAGAAAAAATAGATAAGATAAATACCAACCAAGAGAGGAATGTAAAGAGAGTGCAAAGTAGTCAGTCGAGAGTGAGCGAGAAATATTTTGTTTCGTTTTGCAAATAGACACAGAAAGAGAGAGAGAGAGATTCTCCTTTCTTTTTAGATTACAAATACATTTACCGTTTGATTTTCTTCGTTGTCTTCTCAAGAAGAAGAGGCTTCGCAATAAGTAGTAGCAGTCATAGTAGTAAGTAAGTAGATGATTGATTTTGTGTTATGGTAAATAATAGGATGGTGGAATGGCAATGCAATGCAATCCCAGCGTAAAAATGGTAATTCACACACATGTACAGAGAGGCAAGGGACAGCGATGATACGAAGACCAAGAAAATGTTATGTTGTGTGCAAGGCAAAGGCAGGCAAAGCACACTTTGTGTACAACATCGCGTTGCGTTGCATGTCATGTCATATGAAAAAGGAATCCCAGTTTATGCTGTAATCCCCTTTTTACTTGCTTTTGGTGGCAGTGGCAGAGCAGCCAGTGGCACGGCATATTGGCATGGCATCTCAAAACGAGAACGAACAAAAATACGTGTGTGTTGTGAGTGTATCGCTCCTGCCACTGCTTCTCTTTAAGTCTGTCTTTTTTCAGTCAGGTTTTCAGTCCTTGAGCTCAAAAAATAGTAAGTGTGTTGTTGCATGCGTGTGAGAGATGAGATGATGTACTGATGTACACAAACATTAGAAAGAAACATGACAGAGATAAGCTCCGCTCACTTCACAATGTTTTCTGTTTTCCCATTGTCCCGTCCCCTTTTTCCTTCTTGTCGTGCAATTTCTAAATGGAAAGTCAAGCCGCCTGTCTCTCTCTCTGTGCTGATGGGAGCACTATCAGCTCTCCACTCTTTTGCACTGTACTCCACTCCGCCTATGTTATGGAGTGTGTGTGGTTTATCTCGGCGACCGAAATGTGCCTTCTACAGTTGCAACTTAGTATATGGTTCACAGCTCTCTTGTTCCCTTGCATGCATGTAGCTAAGTGGCTTTGCCGAATAGTATGAGAAAAGGATTGAAAGAAAAGCCTCTGACTTGTAGGTTTTTTGGAATGAAGCTCACGATATCATATTACATGTATGCCTAAGCTCATTGTCTATATGCAAAGATGGGCAATTGAAATTATAACCTTTGTATTAAAAAACCTTAATTTCCTACACGTTCAACCGTTCCATACACGTTAAAACCTCATTTTAACGTAGAGAAATTGATTTCCATTACAAGCAATACAAGACACTCATGGAATCCTTCCAAAAGCGTACTACATTTGCGTCAAACCGTAAAAGTAAATGACACCGAGTAGTTGAAAAACGAAGCCAAAGGGTTTGATTTCGAAAAATGTTTAAAAATCCAATTTCAAACCTGTATTTAAGTATGCAAGGAAAATTTTGAAAATCCTTTTGTTTGCCCATTTCTGAAACTTAAGAAGAGTCCCGTGTAGTATGCTACCTGTGAATTCTTCATGCAAGAAACTGTTTGCATGCAAGCGTAAGCTCGCAAGTGAATGTGAATTTGTGAACAAGCATGCGAGCAAGGAGCGACAAGTAATATTGGGTCGGAGCAGGGAGCCCCTCCTCGAAACATTTTTGTGTGTGCCCGAGCAACTTTTTTTTACTATGTAAAGAACTCTACTCCACTCACATGTGTAGAGCTCAAACTTTGATGATGAAATGGAAAGAAAAGTAAGGAGAAGAGCTCTGCAAGAAACGAACATCCTCACAAAACACGAGCTTTTCGGCTGACAATCAGTATAATCAAAACAATACACAGAGACTCACTCAAAATACTATGTACTACTATTACTGCAATTTCATGTGAACTTTTCACCTTGTCATGCAGAACAGTTGTTTTGGTATTCATGTGGATGCCTCATCATCATCACCCTCAACTCAGTCAGCTCACTAGTTCGTTTTCGTTTACTACCGTGTGTACAAAAACCAATAGCAATTATTTATTCATCTTGAGCATCCATCCTCAGAGCAGGAGAGCATCAGTAGCGCAAAACGGCGAAGAAAAAGTACCGAATTTTTTTCTTTCATTCATACATTCATTCAATTTCATCCTCATCACCAAAAACCAATCATTATCATTAGGCCAAGGAATGCATTATTTATCATATGTAATTCGTGCCAACAACTGCATCCTCCTAAAATATGATATCCTTCTATTTTTTACCTTGCCTATTACAGATACCTTCTTACCTGATCTGCAACAACAGGGCATGCTGTGTGGGGTAAAATGAATGCCAGTCTCAAATCGGAATCTGACGACAAGGATCATTGATGAATTGAGGATGACACCATTTAGACCTTAAATGAGATTTTTGACGCTTGAAAATCATCACGTCCGTCCTTATGTACCTTCAGAATTAGTATAACTTATACAAACTGCCCCAAAATGATCTCCTCTTCTACCGGGACTGCTGCTAACGTTGGCAATGGCCATTGCAGCATTAACCACGGAGGTGGTAGTGGTGGCTTGGGTCCTGTGATGGAGATTCGGGAAATGAGCGGCTATTGTGTACCAACTCCAGACAAATACTATCATGCCCATCACCATCATCATGGAACAGCTCCAATTGTGAGCGGAGCAACAACCGCAAGACACTCTGCTGTTTACCACCCTCAAGTATTTTATACACCACCACCACCTGCACCATCAACTTATCCACCCTCCAATGCTCCACCTGCTCCAACAGACTGGACATCTCCAGGTGCTCCAGACGCTTTCTCTCATTTTATGTATACGCATCATCAGTATCCTCCTCCAGCGCCGCAGCATCATCATCATACTGACTATGGTAACTTTCTGGGACTACCCACAACCAGTTGTTACGAGCCGGATATTGTGATGATGAGTGCTGGAGCAGCCACCCAGCCACTACCACCCCCATCGTCTCCTATTACCCTAACCACTAGCAATGCTAACAATATTGATGTACAGCTAGGAGTGGGTTCCGTTTCCTCCTCGATTATGACCATGACAAATTCATTTTTGTACCCAAAACCACCATCCTCATCGACAGTGTATCATCATTCCCTTGACCATACTTCTGTTGCTGCTCTATCACTTCCCGAAAAGAACCTTCCCAAGGTTACATCAGCCTCCATCTCAACGCCGAGCTCCTCGTCATCAAGCGAGGATTCGGATTTGGAGGAAGATGACGAAGACAATGATGATGATGACGACAAGCAAGTGATTTGTATTGAAGATGATGAGATGATTAGCAGCTTAGAAACAAGTCAAGAGTCTTCTTGGTGTATGCTTTGTAAGAAACCTTCTGCGGCAACTCAAGCTTCTACTACATCCACCCATCCCCACTGCTCTTCTCCCCAATTGGCAAAAATCTTGGAAAACATTGATGATGACGAGCTGGACATTTCCGTTTGCTCTGATGACATTGAAATAGGAGGGATTGAGGATGAAATGATTCAGGCTGAGCAGATCCAGAACAGTTTCAAAATCACGATCTCAAAGCTGGCTCAACTTATCAATATAGCTCCTTCATCCCTTTTTTCTGACATAAATCAAGGGGAAGAGGAGCAAGAGGCAATTTTGTGTTCAAAATGTCAAAAACTTGTAGGAATGGCAGAATCTCTGGAGAAACAACTCAGTTCCGTGCTCTCCACCCTCCGAGTATCTATGGAGATGGTTGGGCAGGATATTTCTCAGAATATTGTAAAACATCAAACGTCCACGATTGCCGTTCAAACAGACCCGATTCCGCTTAAAGGAAATGAGTGGAAATCAAGAATATTTGTTGTGCCATGCAATTCATCATCTTCACTCCCACGTCTCGTTACCCTATCCATCCCCAGCTTAGTTGGGAGTAGCCAAGAGGAGGTGTCTAAAGAACGAGATTTTCTCTGTCATGAATGCGGACGTAGTTTTAACTGTGGCAGAAACCTAGGAAAGCATTTGAAACGACATCATAATGAAAAGAGTGGTGTCCCAAACAAGATTCCGTGTACAAGAGAAGACTGTTCCACAACGTGTTCTGATAACACAGCACTCCAGAACCACATGAAAGTTCATAACGGAGATAAAAACTATTTTTGTGCCAACTGTTTGAAACTGTTTTCCACCAAGTCCAACCTTCTGGCTCATACAAAGTCGGAAATTTGTAGGATAAAAGATCAAAAGACAAATAGTGGCCTGCCAGAAGAGAGTGAAGGAAAAGGGAAAAACTGTTTCCGGTGTGAAAATTGCGGTTTGACATTCCGCACCGAGAAAAGGTTCCTCCACCATGCAAACTCGAAGAATTCATGCAGTAAATCGAAAACGTTTGGCTGTGAGACATGTAACAAAGTATTTGGAAAGGCATCAGAACTACGTGCTCATCAAACTGTGCACACCGGAACGAAATGCTTTACTTGTGATGTATGTGGTTTGGGATTTTCGACGAAAGGGAATCAAAGAGTGCACCAAAGGACGCATTTCAACGAGAAGAGATTCAAGTGCAAGTTTTATGGCTGTGGCAAGAGGTTCACAAGAAACCAAACCCTCCAAACTCATTACTCCAATTATCATCAAAGTGAATGAATATTGTGGCTGAACCACACGTGCGCATTGAAACAATAAAATAAATAAAGTCATTTAATGAATCTAAATAATTTGTCAATTTCCATGGCATTCATTTACACTCATATTATACATATCTAAATATTCATATAGTGAGAATTATAATGCGAAAATGAGTCAATTTAATATACCTTATTTCATACCCAAAGTTTTACCTATTCTAAATTGGTTCTAACGATAAGTACATGCAGTCAACGTGGGTAACATTTCATGGGCTTCATGGGCATTTTTAATTCAATCCAGTCATTTTGTAACTGAGAATCAATATGTTTTGAATACTATAGTCTTCGTCGAAACTCTAATCGTAAGCTTCAAATCAAAGGGTTCAATTCGTGAGATTGGAACTTGGATGCAGCCGGATTCATGTTCATGTAACAAATATCATCATCAGGGTCGTAATAATCAGTTCTTGCACAAACTTCACGAATACTACTTCTGAATTGTATAGGAATGTTGAATGTACATATTCTACTGATCCATTTTCCCATGATCACTTTTGCAGCTTATTTCCAACATTTCGTTCCTATAGAAAAGTTAGGTCTTTACGTTCAATTATTTGTTACCCTAACTTGATTACAGTAGGCGACTCATTCAAAGGTTGATCTTTTGGATAACTGAATTAGCTGTGAGTAACACATAAAAGTCACAAACATCATAAAACCTTTAGCCCTTAACGGATGAGTTATTTCCTTTCTTTCTGTTAAATGACCAAAGGCAGACAAAAGTCTCGAAGAAATATATGGCATACCGAATTAATTATAAAACAAAAGCCGATGAAACAGTACAATTGACATACGACACAAAAGACGTCCAGATTACAAACGACAGGTAAAATTGTCATTGTCAGTTATATGCATCAGTCATCTGATGACAATTATCAGATACAGTTGAGTACCATCAGTTAGTATATCAGTATGTGTGTGTGACTTAACAATCATAGGTTGATTCACATTATCAACATTATCTTTAACAGTTGGTCCCATAACCGTTTTTGTTGCTTAATAAAGATAATCATTTGTTATTGCCGTTCGTTCAGTCGTTAAAATCACAATACCTTCAGTTACAACAACTTTTACATGTTTATTTTCATAATGTTTTTACAGCAGCGGATTAGTTGTGTCAGTGAGTATGTGTTCTGCAGTAGTTTTCCCATCAAAATAGCATCTATTGAACTGTACTTTCAACGTTAAGAAAATTTTATCGAATTTTAGCAGTTGTAAGATCGGTCTCTATGCTTGAGTGTTTATAAATTGAATGAAAAGTATCAATCCTTGTTTTATTTTTCAGCATATATTCTTTTTGAAATCACAATGTCAGATAATTCTTATGAAATCTTTTGGATGTGCCTCTATTTAATATTCCTCATCGTTGCAGTTGGAACGGTTTTGATTCTTGACGTCGTCGTTAAACACTAAATATTAGCTTGTGAAGTGTTCTTTGGAAGGACTTAAATAAGTGAGTTCTTAGATTTATGCTATTGTGCTCAAACAAAGGATAGGAGAAGTGGTGTTTGCATTCCTTGGATCACAATCGTTCCCAGCTAAAACCAGCGAAACCAGAGCACGTGTCTGCGAATTACAAGACTCGGCTGAACTTCTTTTTTCTTGACTACTTGCTATAATAATTCCCAACCATAAGTCAGACTGAACTGTCTTTACATCAACTGATCAACTACAAACAAGTCTTGCTGGCAAGATTGAATAATAGTGAACTCCATTAATCAACATACCATCACCTTTAAATTCTACTGCTGGTAAGTAGTTTTTTGCATTTATGGTTTACTTCTTTCAATATTGCAATATGGTATAATGACAGCGATTTATTATTGTGAATTTATAAGTTTATAGATTTTAAACTTTCGAGTTGAGGTTTACAACAATGGCCCAGTTATCAGATCAGGTGCTCCAGTACCTAAACGAACATGGTACGGTGGACACACTTCAGCTGGCTGATGCACTAAAGGAGGACCACCAGAAGGTGATAGGAGCTGTGAAGAGTCTTCAAAGTTTGGGGGATATTATTGAGGCAGAGCAAGCTTCTCGAACAAAAACGGAACTTACTGCAGAAGGTGAGGCTCAGATTGTAAGGAGAGAAGGCTATCTGGTGTTCAGAATCAAGTGGTAACGTGCATTTGTGTTCTAATGCTTCAGGCAAGTCTTTTGTGGAGAAAGGGAGTCATGAGGCGATCGTCTTCGCAGCAGTTCCTTCAGGTGAAGGTGGCATTCCACAACCTGATCTCATGAAGGCTACTGGAACTGCAGGGAAAATTGGGATGAGTAAAGCTATTCAGAATGGTTGGATCAAGATTGTGAAGGAGGGAGGTGCTACCAAAGTCATTCGTGTGGTTGATAGCATCGATGATACTGTAAGTGTTACACATTGCGTTGTCATATCATATCAGTGATTTCATCATATTTTACTTGAAATGGGGATAGTTTTGTATATATTAAAAATAAATAATTGGTGGTTTTGTAGGTACGAACAAAGCTGAAGGAAGTAGCAAGTGGGAATGCTACAGTTCTGGATACTGCAGCGCTGGCTGACCTCAAGAAACGAAAGCTGCTCGTTCAAACTCCAGTAATTTACTACAACATCAAACGTGGAGAAGGTTTCACCGTCCAGATTGTCAAGCTTGAAACAGAGCTAACCCCTGAGATGCTTGCAAGTGGAGAGTGGAAGCTTAAAAAGTTCAAGCCTTACAATTTCCAAGCACTTGGCGCTTCCCTCAATTCTGGTCACCTTCATCCACTCCTCAAAGTTCGCTCAGAGTTCCGTTCCATCCTCCTGGAAATGGGATTTTCAGAAATGCCCACTAACCGCTTTGTAGAATCTTCCTTCTGGAACTTTGATGCTCTGTACGTTCCCCAAAAGCATCCAGCTCGAGATGCTCAAGACACATTCTACATGTCACAACCAGAAAAGTGCAACTCTGTACCCAAAGAATTTATGGAACGCGTGAAAGCAGCGCACACAGGAACGGATTTCGACACTCTTGGCTACGGACCAGGCTGGAAGGTAGAAGAATCTTATAAGAACTGCATGCGAACTCACACAACTGCAGTGAGTGCACGAATGCTCCATGCAATCGGCTCTAAGGGGGAGTTCAAGCCTGCCAAATTGTTCTCAATTGATCGTGTCTATCGAAATGAAACATTGGATGCTACTCATCTCGCTGAGTTCCATCAGGTCGAAGGCGTTGTAGCTGATTACAACCTAAACCTTGGAAACTTGATCGGGATAATGAAGGAGTTCTTTAGCAGATTGGGTATCAGCAAACTTCGCTTCAAGCCGGCGTACAATCCTTACACGGAACCGTCGATGGAGGTATTCTCCTATCATGAGGGTCTCAAGAAGTGGGTGGAAGTTGGTAACTCTGGCATGTTCCGGCCTGAGATGTTGCTTCCCATGGGGATTCCTAAGGATGTTCGCGTTATCGCGTGGGGGCTATCCTTGGAGCGTCCTACCATGATTCGCTATGGGATTGATAATATACGCGATTTGGTTGGTCCCCGAGTTGACCTTCAAATGGTGTATAATAATCCTATATGCCGTTTGGATACAAAGTAAGGTTTCCAATGTTGTGATATAAATTGTTATCATCACGGTTTTGTATATTTTATTGTTTGTATACAAAATTAATTAGTGGTTTTGTTACCCCTTTTCGATCCTATTAATAAATTAATGGTAACCTGCCGCTTAAAAGTATGCATTTTATTTTATTTTTGCTTTTTATTAAGTAACCGTTTTGTTGCAGTTTTATTGTTTTTATTAACCTTTATTTGGTTTTAAGCGCATGATTGTTTGATTTATTATAGACGATAGTCACCGCCTTCGCATGAACCAGTTGCATTTGCATTACAGCACCATGTGTGAATAACAACTGAATTTAAAGTATATTTTGTGATTTTACCTTATTCTGCTGTAAAATTATTAGTTAACCTGCACATTTTTAATCCAGGGTATTTGTAAAATAATAGTTGGTTACCGCAAGAATTATTTGAATTTGCATAATCAAAATTTCCATACTGCCCATTTCATAATTAATTTTGAACTAACTAAATGAAATAATACGCAGTTTTGAAATCGGGAAAGATGGTTCATACTTGGACAATCCACTGCTGAAAAGTCCTAAAAGGGAGAAAACAGCACAGGTACAGACTTCCGCATCTAGCAAAAATAGAAATAGGAGGAGGAAGAAGAAAACTAACAATCCCAGCATAGATCAGGATGGGACTGTAGCTGTATCGCAGGTAGGGGCTGCAGCTGTATCACAGGAAACCCCATCCATCAGTGTGTTAGGCAATGTTCCGAAGGAAAACACAAGTCAGGCTCCAAGCCAAATTCCACCTAGTTCAGATAAGCCCCCAAAAAAGAAGGGAAATGCAAAGCGAGGTAAAAAGAAGACTGATAGTGAAGCAGGCTCGAAGGAAAATAATGAAACAAAACTTACTCCAAATCACGTGGAAACTGCAACTTTACCCGAAGTACGACCAACACCAACAGAAGCAGCATCTTCATCGACAGCATCGACTTCACAAACTGCCCCGACGACAAGGTCATCAAAGAAAAAGAAGAAATCGAAAGCAGGTCCACCAAAGGAAACTGAAGGATAATCAAATTAAATGGAAATGATGCGTGAATTATGTTTTTTTTAAATGAAAGTCCTATCCCATTTTCAACGTTCCTTAAATTTTACCAATAAAACAGATATAACAATTCCCTCTGAAAAAAATAAATTCTTGTGAAATAGTTATCATATAAAACCTTTGATCATCCTTTATGCATTTGCTGACTTCATAGTCTATAAATGACTCAGTTACGCATACAGCCATCAATATCAATGCATTAAATATGTTGAATTCAAATATGCTGTCCAACTGATGCTTTAAACTCGTCAAATTATTTCATACGATTTCTTTCAAGCTTAACATACTTTCCCAAGACGATTTGATAACCTTAATGAAACATCTTCTTAAAGTCTTCAGTTGAAGCCGTACGTTTTATTGTTAGGTTTTATTTTTGAAAATACTATATTCCTAGCCATTTTAAAGTATTTAAATTAAATTAATACAACCATAGCAGTGATTACATTATTGAAATTAACTTGGTGTTTATTGTCATAATATTTAGGCAGACTTATTTCAGTTCACATTTTTATGCATATTATACGTACTGTATTAGAAATATTAAACAGATTATTTGCATCGAATGGTGTATGAATGTACTTGTATATACCATACACGGAACTCGGCATGGGGAAAGCGAAAAGTAAGGCATAACGCTTACATCCAGACATCACAGTATAGACTGCTTGGGTTTCTCTTCACCTAACACAGTAATCACATCAAAAACAGTCTTGGGGTGTACTGATTCTTTACAACAAAGACCAAACAAGTAAGCTCCGGTTGACCTTGAGTCTGATTCATTTACCTAACCTGTTAAAACTTTCTTATTATTAAAAAATATATATTATATTCATATTGAATAATTCATAATTTCCAATGGAAAATATTGTGTTTGAAACATGAAACAATAATAGTATAAATATAAACATATATAAATTATCAAACAGTACTCAAACATAACCTAAACTATAAAAATGTACAAATAGTTTCCACCAATACGTTTTTCAAAATATTTATATACTTTTCTCTGTACAATAATTGACGCAAGTATGTCACATTAGTGTAACTACCCCTAGGGGAATCTAATTGACAATAAATGATATTATTATTATTATTATCAAGATACAACTAAAAAAATGCTTATGCCATCACATTGCATGGTTTCATTTAAACAGTTGAGCATAAGATCAAGAATCACACAAGAACACTGAATTGATAAAATACATTTATTCATGCAGTCTGACTAACATTAAATTCTAGATTATATTAAAGCTTCGTAACTAAAAAGGAACTGTTCAAAACAATCAGCAATCAACATTTTACTGCTGCTCGAATATCCGTTTGGGGCAGCGCTGGTTTGCCGTTTTGGCTTTCATAGCCAACCCTTTCTTCAGCTTTCGGAGTCCGCCTGTCGCCGTAGACTTTTCACCAGCTTCATTGAGTAGTCGTGGAGCAATTTGGCAAACAAATTGATTTTTCAGAGATCTGAATGTTCTTCGTGAAAACAGCTAAAAGAATCAAGAACCCGAATCAAATTAACATTCTTTATCATCACAAATTACATTTAAGTTGAATCATATTAAATTTTCACTTGCCTTCTTCTTTTCTAGCAACTTCCACAGTCGTACTCCGTTGATGAAACAATAGCCGTTCCTTTTGCGGATCAATTCCGACAAATTTCTGCACTCCGTTCGTGTATATGGCCGGCTACAACAAGAGAAGTAGTTAAATATTAATGCAATGCTCTGGTCAACATACTTTTATCATTGATTAAGTCCTATGAAAACTTACTCTCGAATATACATGCTTCGGCGGACCCTGATCTTGACCCGGGTAAATGCTTTTGCAGCTGCAATCCTCGCTTGGAGTCGAGTTAAATATTTCTTAAATGACATACATAATATTTGCGTTGTTTACTTACTTATAAAGCAAATTAACTGTGAAAGTTGGTGTATTTGATTTAACTTTTCGACCTACCTTAACAAAGCGGGGTCGAAGATGATATTTCTTTCGGCGAGCCTTCCGTTGTCTTTGGCCATTGTTGGCATTTACATCATTGCTCACAATTTGGTTAGCAAGCAACATCATTTCTATTTCTACGACTGAGTAATCATTCACAGCCATTCGTCACAACTTTTATTTTAACTTTTTAAACTTGATAACACCAGCGATTGAAATAACTTTCTAAACTATTTTCCTATGAAAAATATTTCAAGAGTGTGAGCACGGAAAGCAGTTCCCATTTAGTTATATGCTCAACTTAGAACACGTGAAAAGTATAGCCAAAGCTCACCGCACATTTCCCACAGCAAAAAGACTTTTGAGCGTAGGCCTCCTCCAGTCAAACAAAAATACATACAGATCTGAGTGAAAGTATACAATGTTACAGGCAATGTAAAAGGCAACAGGTTATATGAATATTGCTCGTAGTTATTGAACTGATTGAGTTTTATTCAGTACATTAGCACTTTTCTAAATCGGGACGAAATCTTGTCTCATTTGTCAAGACATTCGAGACAAGTCACTTTTGGTAAGGCCACGGCAAGTCAGGAAGAGAACAAGTGCATCTTTTACTCTCGCTCTCAAATCTGGAGATGACAACTGAGGTGCTGACTGACTGAATTGTGCTAAAGGTAAAGCCAAGCAAAGATGAAGAAAGGGAAATTGCATTCGAATAATCGGCTTGGCTATGGCTTTTACGCATGTATCCTATGGCATCAAAGCGAAGAACGAGAGAATGCATGCTCAGTCCAGTAAGTAAGCTTCTGACAGATATAGAAACATGTGCGGACTTCATACACCACTTTAGGTAAGCTTCCTTACAACTTCAGCTGGAGAATAGTGTGCTACTGACTTCGATTCCGATTGACTGAAACTCTGCTCTGATTCTTGGAACTGCAACCAGGAAGGAGTAGTAGCGCTGCCTGAACTCAGCCGGAGTATTGAGTGTGCGTAATATGATCCTTAATGGGAACATTAAATTTTAGGGATGTATATATGAATATTCCCATAGTTCATATACACGATAAGCCTAGACCCATAATTCACCTTTCCTAATGTCATGGTGAATTAGGTTGGCCACGGTTATATCTTAAATAGAAGATTGCCATAAGGGTTCCTATAACTAACGTTTAAGGGAACATGCTAAGACATTATTATTTTTTACTTCTTTTACTGTGGACACTGCTTGTTTCATATTGTTCTTGTTTTTAAGGAAGAACAAACATTATTATCATTATTATTAAGGTTCGCTTAATTAGAAATATCCATAACCTTTCTTTTACTTGCATTCATAATTTAAATAGTATCACTAATGTTTATTACTTTATTAATCAATTGGCAACCTAAACTATCGTGTTACATTTCCTAACAATTATTATCATCCTAAAACATACAATGAATACCCATTATTCATAACTATAAAAACAGCATTTCTGTAATCAACCACATGCTACGGTAAATGATCGATGGATTTTTTCTATCAAGAAGCCTC
>JAQGAP010003032.1:0-13387 GCA_034697805.1 Orchesella bifasciata | reverse complement strand
AAGTCAATCTGTATGTTATATCTAAAGCTATTGGGTTAGTCATAGAGTGTAAATCGTCAGGTATGCTTGAAAGATAGGCATGCCTTTCCCGTTGTTCTCTAGAGCTATACCTTTTGCCAGTAAGTAAATTATTCTCTCTTCTTGAGCCTAGCCGTACGGTCGAGAGTCTCTCGGGACATACTTTGATTTTGAACTTTTTTTCTTTGCTGAAAGATTGCCTTAATTGTTGATAATTGTTCTATTATTTAATCGGTATTGTTCCTAAAATAAACTCCTTAAATCCACGTAAAGCGACTTCGTTGTGGTATCGTTATTTCGCATATTTTCTAGTTTAGAAAGTATAGTTTATGAATCATTAAAACAGGAATCCCCTGAGTTCGGGTTACAACCAGTGCAGGATTCAACAGCATATTTAAAATCAGCACTGTTGTAGCTTTCGATTGATATATCACAAGCCATGTGTGACGCTTATCATATTGGTTTAGCATGTCAATTGACCCTGTTCCCGTGATTCCAAATAACCAAGTCTCCAAACTGAACCTCCGCTTGACCTAAGCTATCGACTGGTGAAATCAGAATTTCAAAAAGTCAAGCGGTTCAAAAGTTATCGCGTTGACAGACGACGACGCGATAAAAGGTCTTCTTAATATGTACCTAAAGGTACATAATAAGTAAAACATCTACTGAGTGCTTTAGCATGCATACACAACAAAATCAATTATTTGAAAGGGATAATTTAATGGCGTGCTGCAAGTAAGCAAATTGTACATGTACGATCTACATGTATTTAGAATTTAGCATCTACATGTAAATTCTAAATTCTGTATAATGCTGGTAGTGTTCATTTGTGTAGTGGGAAACTTTCTATAAATATAATCAAAAATAATAGTAATCATTTTTTATAGTAAAGGGTCTAACTGCTAGTTAATTATGTGCTACGTGTAGTTGAAAAATATGCCATGATATGTACAGTTTATTGGATGCATATTCAAATGAATAAAGATAAAATCAGAAGTGCGTTCTCATGTAAAGGAAAGACAGTGGATGGTCGTGCTCCTCAGCATTTCATCAAATAGTGTTAATATGTTGAGCAACGATTACATAATAGGCTGGTATGAGTCACTGAAGGCGATTTCTGTTCGAACGACATGACAAGGAAAAATGATGCGGATTTTGAGGCAAATGCAATAAATGAAAGTTTTGCAGCAAGCGTAGTTTAGTGATAGAGCCTTCAGTCCATGCAAAATATAAAGGACAACTTTAAACTGTGAATGACTACTAGGTTCTAGTATGTAAACCAATGAATGCATTTTCAGAAACAATCCTGAAATAATCAACCGTTGAGCAACAGCAAGTCCACAACGCGAGCATGATTGTAGTTAATAAACATCAGAGGAGTTGTTCTATCAATGTAATTTGCGCTTCCAAACCCGTATTTTAGCTCAGATAAGGAATTTATCTGCTTCTTCTCAAACTTACTTTTCCGTCCACCATTACATTTCAGATTGCAGACCACATTTTTCGACGTACTATTCACGTCTCCAGCAAAACCATAAATGCCAACGACGAATATATACGAGTCCACGATTAGAATAATGAAAATGATGACCACCGGCAATGGAACTCCAGAGTAGCGCACGCCAACATAAATGCTGACGATGTTGGTAATGCAGACGCTTAAAAAGAAATACACCATGACGCTCCGAGCGTGAACTTCATTGAAAAACTGAAGCAAGATCTGAAGCCGTCTGTAGATTTGATATTTTATCTCCCATTCCACACGTTTCCCACCTGAAGTGATGAGGCTTAGCTGATACACCCGAGTGAGTTGGAAGGTAAGTAACATTCCCAGAGAGAAAATTACTCCCATTATGCAAACGATGTACCAAATTAGGTAGTTACCAATAATCAGCCCGATTCGATAGATGTAAATTCCACCTGGAAAATTCCAAACTTGATCATTATGAAGTACCCCAAATACATTGGATGGTAATGTTGGCTCGATTCCGGAGACTGCGGACATGAGTAAATGAAAACATTTCATTGAGATGACAAACAGCCTATTTATGAATCTGACTAGCTTTTCTTTCGAATCAGGAGAGCGATTCATTCCAGCTGCAATTTATAGAAATGTTAAGAATATTTAAGGACAATATTGAAGTATTTTTGAAAGCATTTATTTACCTTTTTGTATATCCATGCCTATCACCAGGAGCCCATTATACGTGGCGATGATGAGTTGGTATTTCCAGTAAAGTTCCCAGCACAAGTTTCCACCCATAAGCAGAATTATGCCGATCATCATTAGCTGACATTTTTGGGCCGTTGATACTGACAAGTTATCGTTGCCTAACCCGTGGTAGAGTAGAATGGATACTCCTAATACCCAACAAGAAAGGGAAGCCCCAATACGATAAATGTTTGCTTTCGGCTGTTCAAATCCAGCAATAAATTTCCCATTGTGGTTTTCTCTCTGGAACGGAATAAGGTGCAGCAATGTATCATGCTGAATGCATTTATCAATTCCAGAAAGCAAATCGGATTCAAGCAGCATTTTTGATTTGTCTAGTTGACAAAGGATTAGCATTGGTTTAAAGGATTGCTGGTTTATCCAGAAGCGCCTTCTCAACGTCAAATACGTACACTTCATACTCCTGTGTTCTTTTCACACAGGAGAAGAAAATATGGACATAAAACGTCTCAAACAAATGTTTGTAAATTTAGCTTGATTGAAAATTGGTTGACGAAATTAATTTTTAAATTGTCATTACTCTGTCATTAACTAGCATTCTAGATGAGATGGTGAGCAATTATAAAATAAGTAATAACTTGGCTTTCAACAACATTCCACGAGTTGTGTAGCTTATCAGAAGACTTGATTTCTGTCAACTTTCACGGCATTCGGCAAGGTAATGGCACGGAGTTTGATAAATCGAATTCCATTTCTTAATTATAGGCTGAGCAATGCGAATGTAAGAACATTTTGTATTTAGACTTCAAATATTTGTTTGGCTCGTTGTTCGCTCTATTTATTGTGGATATATATGATGGAAATAACTATATATGAATTGATCAGTAAAATCTACATTTTAAACTAAAAAGTTGCCAGGCAGAACGTATTATCTGGTTTACCATGCTAAAACTTTTGTTCAATAACGGGTGGAATATGATTCGTTAGGAAAGAAGAACGCAAATTGTATAGCTCAGAAACTCAGCATATAATTTGTAAAAGTAAGCTTAACGATTTAATAAAATAGTTGGGCTATACAAGCGAAAACTTTAATAATTAAAGTTTAATTTAATAGAATGAGGAACGCTATTATGTAGCAGTTGTTCCATTGAACGTTAAGGTTTTTCTGATCCTTCAGCACCTGCATAACGTCTGACATGTATGGCTGATGCTCCTGTGTTTTGTTTTGCAAGGAGAAGAAATATAGACATTAAACGGCTCAAACAAATGTTTGCAAATATTAGAAACTTTGTTGACGAAATTAATCAGAAAATTTTCTTTACTCTTTCATTATCCAGCATACGAGACGCAGTGGTGAGCAATTATAAATTAAGCAATAACTTGGGGTTTCCACATTTCCTATCTGTCAACTTTATCCAAAATTAATGGAATTTCACTTCATAATTAGCTGCGCAATCCCAATGTAAAGAAATTGTATATGATGGAAATAATTATATAAGCAAATGACCACTAAAATCTACATTTTGAACTAAAACGCTGTCAGGCATAAACGATGAAGTCCCTCTTCAAAATTTTACCTTCTTTAATAAAAAACAATGAGGTCTCTGCAATATGTAGTTTTTGCACAAACTTGGTTTGACTGAACCAGATATTTTGACTTACTTTGCCCCATAACTTCAATACGTGGATGGTGAGGCAATGTGATACTGGGCAAATTTTTACAGCTTCTGTTGTAGATCATATGCAGAATATATGTATATAAAATGTGTCTGGAAATTTGATTCCGTTATTCAAAAAAGTAACTCATTTAGCATTGGGATGCTCCATTTGCTGCAAAAAGTAACTGAAACCCAGTTCCCACACCAGATCGATCGGAGTCAAAAGTAATCAAAATCAAGTCCTCGTTGCCAATGAAATCTGACGTGATATCTCCGCAAATCCTGCAAGAATAAGGAGCACGAAAAAATTAAATGAAGCATTTTGAAATTAAAATTGTATGATTACAGAATGTTTCAAGATAACTACCTTCCTTCATATTGCCACTTGGTTGGTTCAGCAGAAGTTGCATTAAATCGATATACAGCTAATGTATCATGGCATGAATCTCTTTCCAACGTTCCTCTCAAATAAATGACATTCGTATAACTTCCCAAAGCTGGAAGTATAAAAAAAGCGTTAAACTCAGAATTTTCGTATTCAGCTGCTGAATTGGGGTGACGAACGATTGCAGGTGCGCCAGCATTAACATTATAGTCCAGGGAACGTGGAGAAAGGCTGCTAGATTCCAATGCGGCATATTCCATAACAAACCCGGTAGAGTTGCCGACATCGCTTCCGGAAGCGAATGTTATCACAATGAGGTTGCAACTGGACACAACGCTGACAGGCCCGTTTTTGTCTCTGTTCAAAACCCCATGGAAATGGAAAATAATGATAATAACTAAAATAGAAAAATATATTTGCAGATAATTAACTTGCAGTAAAATATGGGTTGCTTGAACGTGTTGTCGCAAACAAGTTGCTATAACTTTAGTAGCGCTGCTATTAGAAACCCCAAGGTTCAGTACGTTAAGGGAGAACCCACGGGTTCCACCCCCTCGAATTGTCCACACACATCTCTCAATTGCAGCATTGGCTCAAATGCTTTGTAGGCAATTCCCCCGCTGGTGGCATTCAGCACGCCATTGCATGTTGTCAAAACAGAGGAATTGCTGGAGTTTGGCAAAACTGGTTCTGAACCGGAATTGTAATGAGCAACGTCTCCTGGTTGCTCTTTCTTGATTTTCTCCGGAACAACAGAAGTTCCTCCTAGCAGACAACTAAAGAGAGATAGACAAATGCTTGCAAAAACTTTCATGGCTTTAAGTCTGAGCTTTAATTACCATTTAAATTGTCAAACAAATTTTTAGGGTTGGTTTGGTTCGGCTCTTCAGGAATGCTGAATGAGTCTGATGCTACTTCTTTGCTCGAGGGCCTTTTTATAGTTCCTCAAAGCTGGTTCCTAATTTTTGTTGGCAGAGTTTACTCAAGTATAAATTACATCATAGTAATATCTCATTTTGCTTAAATGTTTTGTTAAATCTGTTTCATATGCTGGTGATGTAACGTGGATTTATAACAAGTGCCTTTAAAAATCAATGTGATCAACAAGTGACGCTTGTTTGTGTCTAATTTCTCAATATAATAAAATGAATGTCATTTTCCTGATGCGAGATTAGTTACATTTGAACAAAACATCATGCACGTGAGATTTATACCTGAAGCGATTCGGCAATTCCTCCGTTTTGACGACATGCAATGGCGTGCTGCATTCCACACTTATTTAAAAGGGTATTCCTTTTGGGAGATAAACATATAGATATATTTTGTGAATGATACTGATTTATATGCTTTGAGGTTTTATCGGGCGTTGATTCGATAACCTAGATTCTATCATCTGTAATAACGGTGTTTAGCGTTTTGTTGCTTAAGCTTACACTGTGCTGATAACCATGCAGTTCCATGGGTTTGTTTTATTAGTGTTCTTTTTTTGATTATCAATTACTTGCTACTCAAATACGTTGGATACGTGGGGAAGTGATGTCGAATAATAAAAATAGTTTATGAACATAAAAACAAGTATTTATTATTCCCCTCAAAAATCCTTTATGAAAACACTAACTTGGGTCATAAATCTAGACGGTTTTTTGCCTTATTTGTCAGGTATAGTAAAGCATGAGCTAAACATAATATTTTATTGAGTTTTTATTAGAATGTTCTAACCGTATGTTGGCTACAAGCAAGGAATACAATGAAGTTATTTATCGTGGTTGTGGTATTTGAATTTTTAATTATCATTCATGATTATCATATTATCATATGTACGTGATGATATGATATGTAGCGTGTGTGGACGGCGAAATAATCCTTTGGTAAATTACTTGACCCGATTAAATCCATAGTTGGTACGATGTTTTAACATACAAAGCACCAATCATCTCAGTGACGATGCATGGAGAGTGACGAAGAATGGAAACTTTGAGGACAAAAATACTCTGTAATGCCTGAGCATTGCATGCACAGCCAAGGACATTTGGATGGAGTGAAGGACGCATCAAATTATTAGTGGGTACTAGTGGAGGAACCGCACCACTTAATCTCATTGTCATCATCACTTGAATTTCAGTTCCCTTCCGATTAACCTAGAAACAACACCACCAGCTACCCAGGGAACTCACACTGCACATCAGTATCGTTTTCATTTATTGGTTTTGTACTCGGCCTCTTAATTTACTTCATTTACTTGGCCTCGTAATCAATCAGGTTGTTTATTTGTTATATTTGAGAAGTAAAACCGTTGCACTTCTCACGACGAATAAGCATTATCGATTGTGGTTAGAATAGCTTCATTGAGAAATCAATATCGTTCATTCATTCTCAGTGGCATTAAATTATTATGCATTGATAGGAAGTTAGGAATCGTAACAATAGCTAGGTAACGATCAGAATAGAAGCATCGTTGTTACAACTCCTGCAAATATTTAACCTAAACGGGAGCGAAACGCCTTAAACAGTTATCCAATGGGAAAGAAATCAAATGGGAGCGTTCATGGAAATGAATGAAAATTTCTGAAAAATGGCGATTTTCAAGTGCGTTTATTGCATTGTTTCAGCGGGTAAACTAATGGTGGAGTTCTGATACAGTTGTCGCGCTCAAGCTTTTTCAATGAGCGAACCGTCAATGAAATCAGGATACAACTGAGCACGACATTTTATACTAAACGGTATATCAGGAACTCCACTTCCAATTAATAGTCAAGTCATGTACAGTTCAAATACGAACAAGAAAAACGGAGGCACTAATTAAATAAAGTTCAAGTTCGAGATGTGTTAGCAGTATTGAAATTCTCGTAATTTTATTAAAATTGTTTCATCAATATAAATACGTCGAATGAAATTCAAAGCTACAAACTAACAATGATAATTTAAATGCAATAGAAAGTAAAATTATTTTCTTTATTTCTCGAACTATCATTAACGATTACACGTTACCAATGAATCCTACAATTAGCCCTACCCCTAAATCTCTTATATAATCAGTTTCTAATGCATCACATGCGGCATTGTTGTTCACCGTTTGCTGCAACAGCTAACTGAAACCCAGTTCCCACAATAGATTGATCGGAGTCAAAAGTAAGCAAAATCATGTCACCGTTGATAATCAAATCGGACTTGGTGCTTCCGCAAATGCTACAGTTTGAAGTGGAATAAAAAAGTTAAATATACTACTTTTAATTTGATTATCGTAAGATAACAGAATGGTTCTGACAAACCTACCTTCCTTCGTATTGCCATTTGGTTGGAACCACAGAAGTTGCGTTAAATCGATAGACCATTAAGGTATCCCAACATGTATTTCCTTCCAACGTTCCCCCAAAATATAAGACAATCGAGTTGCTTCCTACAGCCGGAAGAATAACAAAAGTGCTTTGCTCATCATTTCCGTATTCGGAAGCTGAATTGGGATAGCGGATCATTGCAGCTGCACCGGCATCAACAATGTGATCATTTGATTGCGGAGAAAGGTTGCTAGATCTCAGTACTGTGTAATCGAGAGCAAAACCAGTGGAGTCCCCAACATCGCTTCCGGAGGCAAAGGTTATTAACAGCATGTTGCAGGTTGATACTTGGCTGATAAGACCAGTTTGAGTTCTGCAAAAAATGTGCTTAAATTTGTATTTCATGTAGTTTTAATATTGTTAATAAAAAAGATATTCTTACATCAAAATATGGCTTGCTTGATATCCGTGTGTCAAACAAGTCGCTATAACTTGAGTATCCACGCTGCTATTAGAAATCCCAAGATTTAGCACGTTAAGAGAGAACCCACCTGCTCTTCCACCTCGAATCATCCAAACGCATCTCTCGTTTGCGGCAATTGGCTCAGATGCTTTGTAGGCAATTTCGCCGGTGGTAGAATTAAGCACGCCATTACAAGATGTTAGTATGCAGCGCTCGCCGAGGGTCGGTAAAACTGTATTTAAACTCAAATTGTATCGGGCAACGTCTTCTAGTTGCTCCTTCTCAATTTGCCCCGTAGGAATTGAAGTTCTTCCAAGTTGGCAAATAACAATTAAAAAACAATTGCTTGCAAAAAACTTCATGGTTTTAATAAATTTGGATTTTAGGTTAGGTTGGCTTAGTTTTAAAGTTAGTGTGGTGTATTAGAAATGCTGAATGAGTTTGATGATATCTCTTTGCTCGAGGGCCTTTTTACAGTTTCCACGTTCGGGTTATTTTTGTTGACTGAAGCTAAAATGTTAAATAACAATATTACTGGTCGTGCTAAAATGTTGTTTTGTCAAATCATTTTCCTACGTTTGATGCATAACAACAAATTTTGCAAGTGATGCTTGTTTTTGATTCTTTACTCAACCTAAATGTGGTGTTGTAGCTTGTTACGTGATCAGGTGTAACTAAACTGTATACGTAAGATTTATGCATATAACTATATCGACGATCAATTCATACACGTTTATATATTTTTGGAGAAAAACAAAATGTTTTTAACTTTGCTGATAACCATGAGGTTCGATGGGTTCAATTTAACCAAAAAAATTACTTAAATTATTAGCAGAAGTTAAATTTATGTATATGTAGACCTTTTCTGCTTTGTAGGACATTGACGGACATAAAATTAACCACATGAGGAAACCCACGTTTTCTCCGTTAATACAAAACTTCCTCTGTCGCGTTTCACGAGCTTGCTATGTTTTTTAAAAACTATTGAGACATGGGTGGCAGTGAGAGTTACGAATTTAAATGTCATTTTGGGATATCTCAAGGTCAACCTTACCTTTGTCCTCGTATGATTTGTTGTTAGCACATAGCGATATAAAAGGAGGCTTGCTTACAGACTTGCTTTTTGATCCAGCAACACTAGTGTTAATTGGTGCTCACTTCACTTGTAGTTTGTTTATTATATCTACCTTACTACGAATTGACCATGACTAAACTTTATGACAACAAATGTCCATGTAAAGTTTTAAACTTTTCTTAATTTTTATTTTTAGTCCCTTTTAACCTCTCCAGTTCCAAAAGTGTCCTTAAAACAAGCTCTTCCTTAAAAGGTCTTGCACTAAGCTGTACATTTATCGGCATTCCAACTGACTCTTTGATGAGCTATAACATTCAAATAGCAGACACGTTATGTAATCAGAAATCGCAAAAGCATATATACGTACAAGTTCAGAAAGTGTGTTTAAGTTGGCTTACTTCTTTCGCAAGTTTGAGCATTGGTTCCTCTTCGTCATCATACGAGTCAATATTAGCCCCCGTCTCAATTCCAAAGCGAACAACACCCGCAGGGAAATCCACAAAATTCCAAATCATCGTGTATACGATTGCCCCTATTTCCAGATAATAAATTGAAGCAACCAATAAATAAATTAAAACCTCTTTCATTTTATATTTTACCCAATAACTGGTCGGCTTGCCCTTTATCCATCCTAACTGCAGGAAAGGGAAAGCATGGGCCCAAAATTAAATCAATTCCTTCTTTATCCATTTTTTCCAGCAGGTTCAATGTAATTGCTCGCTTTTCCTGAATGATATTCCACAAGTCATCGGCTGATCTCTCCTTTTCTTCCACAAATCTTTTAGCAATTGAAGAAGTTATCTCTCTTTTTGTGTGACTTTCATCAGTTTTCCATGCCTTCCCAGGATTTCTAAAGGTTTCAACAAGTCCTTCAACGCATGGCGAGATTGGTTCACCCTCAAACATTTTTTGAAAATAGGACATTCCATCAGCTGCAAAAAGGTCATGGTTGATTTTTATGTGGTGGAAAGAATCCGGCATTTCAAATGGGACGAGTAAATGACCCATAGATTCCAACGCAAGTTTTGCATTCAGAACTGTCTTTTGCACGTCGTGAAATGCTGGGAAAAACTGAAGTGAAGTGTAGAATCCAATTTTCATCTTATTTGTTGATGAAAAAAGCTGCAAAATGAAAAAAGAAACTTTGAAATTGAGTTTGTATGCACATCTTTGAAAAATAAGTTTAAACTTAAATTACAGTCTCGTTCCATGGTATCGGAACTGTCATGGGATCAAATTCATTTTGAATATTATTTTCCAGCACAGCCTTCCAAACAAGTACCAACGTTTCCACGTCTTTAGTAATAAATCCAGGAACACCACGTGCTACAATAATTTGTTATCGAAACATAGACTTCGCCAGATTATAAGAATTCTAATGTTTTCAGAATCTAATAAAAATAAATATTTCATACGTGTTTCAATATTCAGGAGGCATTGTTTTATTCCTTTTTCACTCAGCCTCCTTATCGTAGGTCTCAACGAGCAAAGTCCTTGAAAGAAAGCTGGAATGCGTACAGAGCCACCCAAATCAGTACCAATTGCTAGTGGCGCTCCACCTCCAGCCACAATAGAGCCTGAGCCTGAACTTGAGCCACCAGGCCCCAGATTTTCATTGAGGCTATTCAAAGTACGTCCATAGATCGGATTTTCACTCCCAAAACAAAAGATGGATTGGGACAAATTTACTTTGCAAAATGGAACAGCTCCAAGTCTCAGAAGAATATTGATCAAGGTTGCATTCTCCTCTGCTGGTTTGTAGAGTAATTTGGCATAGCCCATGGTTGTATCCATTCCTTTAATGTCGTGATCCTCCTTTACGGCAATTGGAAGCCCGTGAAGGGGTCCTGCAACGTTAGCTAATCCATCGAGTTTGGATGCCCATTCCTGTAAAATTTCCTCATGGTAAAAAAGGAACCGAATTTTCAAATCTGAATTATGACTTCTTACGAATGCCTGGGGAATAAATTCCGTGACACAGTTCACCCTTCCCGTGAGTTCTAGAGCTTTAGCTGTGTATACTTTGAGAACTTGGGTAGCTGTCAAGCTGTGAGATTTCAATTGTTCAAGTAGCTCTACCACTGGCAAAGCAACAATCGCTTCCGCTACTTTGTCCAAAATATTTTCATTTCTCAGTTTGGAAAACGCTTCTTGTCGTTCTTGCTGCCTCCTTTGGATTTTAGCCAACAATTCTGGATGTACGTGTTTACTCATATTGCACCTACACAAAACGTGGATATTTTAGCGTCAAATCGACAAAACAGAAATATACTTATGGAGAAGAAAAAATGACACATTCCACACTGTATGCAAAATGAGACTGATGAAGTAAATGATTCGTGTAGAGAACATCAAAATTTGACATTATAAATTACATGCTCATATCGTGTCCAACGTAGCAAATCTCTTATGTAAAGTAAATGGAAAACCAGTTCGTTATCATGGGATTTGGTTTTGTGATAATAAAACTAATTTTCATTTTAATTATGTAATATAATTCTTAAGTAGAGTTTTGGTATGTGAATGCTTATGCTACTCAGAACGAAATATCAATATATCCACTCTAATCAAGTTTTGGTCATGAAACAAGGTCACTACGAATTCAGCATGTATGCTCATTTCAAACGCTGATAACTATTACTCGTGCTAAAAACAAGTTCATCTGCACATAAAAATATTCGATCTCCGTTTCTTCTTTATGACCTCGTTTTCATGAAATTTCAGGGAATTTACTGCAGCATTTTATTCTATCTTTAAAATGATTTTTGTTTAAAAATACCCTTATTGTTATGCCTCTGATGACTGCAAGATTGGCCATTAAATCAACGCATTTTAGGGTAGTCCACGATTCTAAGAAACTGTTAATGTCAATGCCCTCTAATAACCGTTATCACCTGAATTTTTAGAGTCAGGGTTTCAGACTATTTTTAATTGGGTTTACAATGCAGATTTTTGTATTTTGTATAACAAGCAAACAAAATGGATTTGATATTGATTTGATATTGATTAAATAAATATTACCTCAATTAAATATTAAATATACATACTATAGACGAAGTGGCGATCTTTATCTTCCTAAAATAAGTAACAACTGTACAGTAAGGTTGACCATTAAATCAACGCATTTCAGTGGAGTCAATGCCTCCAAGAAATTGTTGGGTCCTAACATGATTCTTATTAGGCCACACGATTTGTAGAATTTAGTAACCCACCTTTTTTGAAAGCGTTGATTCGGATTCACCAACAAACAAAATCGCCACTTTACAATTCGAAAGACTTGCTTAGATTTCGTGTGTATGCCGACCATTCCACCCAACAGGAAAACCAAGACGAATATCGCATTTGCAAGCACCATTGCAGTGATTGAAATTACCAAAAGGTTTCCAACTTTCCATTTTACTCGTACAAACCCAGCCAATCCAATAGCGCCAAAGGAAATTGCTCCAATAACAATGGTCAATATTATTCGCTTCAACACCAAGTTTGCCATTTGGGATATGATCTGGATTACTCGGTATGCTTGTCCAACTTGAAATATTGACATTCCATGCCTACGACTCGAGAGCCCCAGAAATTTTTCAAGAAAATCTTTCAAGCTCATTGCACTTAGGATTTGAAAAGCACCAAGGACAAATACTAGAAGGTCCATTCCCCAAATCCAAACAATGTGGTTTGCAAGTAATATGGATAGTTTAATGAACGTTTCGAAATAGCTTTCAATTCCCTTGTTTCTGCATTCATTCAAAAGCCAAAATCCTGCAAGTGAAGGCTTACATGGATCGTTCCAGTGAAAGCCGTAAATCACAATGATCGGAATCAGTGCACCAGAAAAAGGTAGAAGGTATGCATACAAAAGGTTAAACTTTTCCACAAAGGTTCGCTTTGTATTTGGAGGACCTGCTCAAAATTGGATTTATCAGTTAGTAAGAAAATCAATAAATGCATATAATATTTCTGTACTAACCGTTTCCGTAAGTTGAGTAAAGCTGAATACACCCATTAACACATTGTGCAAGATCTGACTCAGTGGCTTTGCAAGTTTCTAAAAACGCAACGGCTGCTAGCAAAGATACAAGGCCTACTCCAACCAGAATTTTTTGAACTATCTTGGAATCAGCTTGAGGACTGCCATTTGTTAATAAAGCTTGGATTATAATAGTAACGGTCAAAATGTTTTGAATGCGGCATTTAATTGCTGACTTGAAACGTTTGTTTTTGGATACAACCATGAGTTTATGAGAGCTTTGATCCCATTCGAATAAGAGGATACCGGAAATGGAACACCATTTGGATAATGTGAGAAAGAGGCAAAAATTTTGAGTCAACATAATAGTCTTAAT
>JAQGAP010003031.1:0-13390 GCA_034697805.1 Orchesella bifasciata | reverse complement strand
GTGGTGTGGTGTAAGGTAATACATGTAAATGGGGATTACCTAATACTTCAAACTCAACCCTTCTTGTGTCAAGTATAAAAGCGTCAAATGACTGTGATTTGCACACACCAGTGAATGCAGGCAAAGGACCAACATTGAATGTACCTTTGCTACCAGAAGCTGCGGCAGTCATTCATTTCTTTCCCAAAACGTTACGTCGACGAGCATCATCATTCAGTCAGAAAACGACCAGTGCATAAGTTTGCATCTACATATCAGCAAGCTGGAGCAGCTGTCAAAGAGGGATATCCCATTTTCGTTATTGTATCCAGCGACAAGAATATAACATAACCAGCCATCCTTTCCAATTCATCATTCACAATCATCCCATTCAGTCATTCCTCGTTTGTGAGCTTATTTGCATTTCAAAAATTTTCTCTCTCCTCTCACTCTCTCGAGTGCCAAGCATTTAGTCATAAATAACTTACAGATCCGAACAAATCCTTATAATCGTTTGATACTCCACTCCACCAAGGAGCTAACACCAACAGCACACTCCTCGGCCTCATTGCAATGTAAGTATGAAACAAAACTGCGTTTGTGCACAAATGTAAATTTTATTCAAGCATTTCTCTAATTTGCTCATTCAACCAAGCCGGTGCTTGATGCTAAGTTGATGATCGACGAAAAGAAAATGTATGAAAGCGAAATGACATGATATTTACTGTATTTAGCTCCGAAATCCTTAAATACATAAGTCTTTCGAATGACACAAAAAATATATTGGAGAAGTTTATCTTGCCCATCTCTTCCCACCACCACTTCCTAGATTCCATTCCAAGCATCTGTGGCCAACAGCAAACAAAGAGCCGTCAAAAAGAGGAGCAATTGATAGCTTAATGATCACCTGAGCCTCACTCCTTGTGGAGCAGGTTACACAAGCAGAAAAAGGAACGTTTCTGAATAATATTTTGTTCTCCAACACTGAAGGGTGGTGCATCCACCACCACCACCACAAATCTACCTTCAACGAAGTGATGCATAAACCAACAGAGCTTCATATGAATAATATTTTATGTAAGAGAAGAATAGTAATCCCTAAACAAACTTGACATTCAAACAAACGGACCTTGTTTTTCAATACGGGCTTTTGAAACAAGACAAAGTTTTCTCATCCTCTGTTTACATAGCATACGTCCATGCGTAGAAATAAAACATTCACAAACTTTACGTGGTAGTTATTGCACAAACGAAACCAATGTCTAAACCTAAAGGTATAATACTGCTGTCAAAGTAAACAAGAAATGGAATGAAAGCAGAAGCCGGATGGGGGTAAGCTAGTAATAAATTAAATTGTATAAGAGCACACGTATTTCATCTTGTAAACTACACAACAATCACAATGATGAATGTGTTCGGATCAAATTTTTTAGGTAAACATGAGAACTTTGAGCACATATTATCATCAGAACTTCAAGGTTCTCTGCATATTTTTTCCTTTTCAGCCATTCATTACGAACCTTGTGTAACAAGATACGGAACGGAAGCTGTCGTAAAACGATTCTACATCTTATCTTGAGAAAACTCTTTTGTAGCTATATATCCCAATCGTTAAGCACTTTTAAAACAAGTCATTTCCAGCTTTTATTTCAATGCATATGTTTCTCCTTTCTTTTATCACCGCTATTAAACGTTCTATCAGTTTCATGTTCGGTGCAGTCACCAAGAATGAAAGTGCTAAACTGAGCTCAGCCAAAAAGACAAGCTGAATGGGATACAAAGCCCAATCAAACAGAGAAAAAGTTATCATCAAGGTGCAAACAAGACTATAAAAGTTTTTACCTCTTTGTCTGTGTGTAGAGGAGAAAACACTTATCACAAATCTGGATCGCTTCCAGAACAACCAAACAACTGGTTAATGATGTTACTCAAAAGTGATTGGAATTTTTCCTGGTTTCGCACGATTATCTATCAGTCAGTAACGCTATAGATATTGGAAGTTGAGATCGATATATATGTTGTTGTGTGTGCATGTATGTATACACATCAGTAAATAGTGTGGAAGAAAAGTGAAAATCGACTGCCTTCCTAGTTCAATTTGCCACACACTCAGTTCTTCAACTAACGACTACAACTTTGTAGAAGCAAGTACAATATAGTTGGATTAGAAGAGGAGAACACAATGTGAAAATTGTATCCCAGGACATAATGAATTTATAAAGAATGCATGGAAATTCCCTTCGATATAATAAAAATAAGTTGCCTCCTTTCATTCATTTTGTTTTCCTTCCCTCGACTGCTTTTTCTTGCTAGTCCTTCAATTTCCGTCTTCATGCATTTATTATAAGGTTATCAGCAATGCATACACGTACCAGTACCATTGAACATCCCTGTCGTAGTTGTTGCAGTAGAGAACAAAAACTTTGTCTCATTTAGTATTCAATTCTGTTCTTTAATTTTGTACATCAATCTGTACCTTGGCATGAGCGTGATAGCCTCATTGGAACGATTTAGAATCGTTGGTTTGGATTCGGCAAATGAAAACAAAAGTTGGAAAATGGGAAGAATAATTTGGAAGTGGATCTACTAAAACAGTACATTTTTTTGTACGAAAAAGGATGGGATTCTCAGTTTCTCGCATCCATCTCAACAAAGCAAGTTCGATTTCTCAAGAGCAGGCTAAGGCTTATTTTTTGTAGTTAAAATTGTCATGTGCATATCGGTTTGGAAGGATTTGCTTTTGTTGTCGGCAATTTTTCCAATACAGTTCTTCACGGGAGGCCTCCCTCGACGTTTAACAAAGTGATGGAATAAAACTAGCAGAAATATTAGATTACACGGGTTTCTTAGTACATATTACGAAAATGATTAGGATCATTTACAATTTTTTCCGTTGAGATTGAGAAGAGCATATAACATGAGCCATGTTGTTAATTTTTGTAACAACCTAGCAAGAATATGATACAGCGTGCAGCAGTGCTAAAACTTGAGCGATTCTAGTTTTGCTGCACGTACTTACTTATTTATGCATATAGCTCGATTAGCCCCTCTATCATTTATTCTTGACCAACTACTACTGTACTCATACCTACAATCTTCGAATTGGCAGAGACGGCACTTTGATTGGACTCGAAATGGAATACAACCATGACGTGGCCTTGGTCATCGTTTGAAAACATTAGAGGACATCACATCACATATTATAGCGCATAAAAAGTTAAGAGCTTGTGCATTCGTTACAGAATTCAATTGAAGTGAGCACGACGAGAATGGAGCATGAAAATATTTTCCTAGCAAAAATATCGGCTCAGCCACGTAAAGCCGTTTGAGATGCAGGTATCAAAATAATGAGAGTTTGAAAAGCATAATAAGAAGTTTTATAGCTATACTATAGACAGATATCTGACATAGCTATCAGCAGGATTAATAACGTGTACATGGAGAAGAGAGAAAAAAAGCGGATTTTCTCATCTCACTAATGCCTTCAAGATACACAGTTCTCATCATCATGATATGATGTTGATATGCTAGTTGTTCATCCTTTCTTTTGTTTGTGGCTCTGCTCGTAGTCGTACATGGGTATTAAAAAAAGTCATGTTCTTAGAGGAGATTCATTCACTACTCCGGCAAGATTGAATTCATGCATATATGGCGTAATCATAGGCTTCGTCATCCTTCCCCAAAATGTTAGCTCTCCTATTCAACGCATATACTGCAAGATACTTCTGGGCTGACTTGGATCGTTAATTTTTCTTGTCTACTCTCGACTTCTCTGTTCTAAGCTCATTATAAAATTGAACTCTGTCTGCATCTGCATTCGAAAATAAACTTTGCAAGCTTTGTATTTTTTTATCCAATCTCGGAGAATATATAGGTTGTATACTATAGAATCGGAATGCTTTTCTACATCTGTATGGATTAGTTTTGGGAGCCTGACTTGCTGACTGAAAGCTGACTGCATTTGATTAAGAGCGGATTTAGTTTTTGCGCTTTCGCAGATCACGTCACACACACCACACTTAACAAAGTCAGTAAACTAATTGCATTGAATTTGAAATAGTGTTGGATGTAATGAGCACTCCTATTTGGAAATGATTGTTGCTCCACAATTACAACAGCTTATTTTAATTCCTCTGATATTTATCTCCTTCAACATGAGTACACTTTGGCTGGCTCAATTATCTTGATATAATTATCAAGTTTTTAGCTGACTGGCGCTTGTATTTCTTCCTTAAGCCTACAGCAGCGTTCATGAATGATACCTACGCACTGGAAAGGGAGACTCACACATTCTGTATGTGTGCGTCAGACAGTCAAGCTCTGTGCTATCAGAATTACTGGAATTAGAAGGTGAAACTAAACCTAGAGTAAAAGGGCCACAGACGATTATTATTTGTTGCTTGAACACTGCTCACGTAACACCTTCCCGTATAATTTTCAAGATGAGATGAGAAAAATTAAGACGTAAGTAATTTCTGGATGAAGCAAACAGTTGTAGTAGACTAGACCAAAATGATAAGAAAACATTTCAAAAGTCTTGGTGAGTTCGAATATACAGATAAGTTTCGACTAAACATGGGGTAATGCGAAGGAACAAACATACCAAAGACAGAAAAAGGGAAAACTTCTTATCTGTCAAGAAAATTGGTGGTTTGGCTAAACTACGGCATTGAAATGGTCTTACACTCGTTTTTTGAGCAGTATTTCAGGCTTATAACTTCATTTAACCTTGTGCGTAGACGTAAATTCTTTTTAAATGTTGCGTTTTGCAAAATATGTGCATTAGTAGGCAAATCAGCTCAGCTTCTAGTTTAACAACATTAATCTTTCTTCTCACTGAGAAGGAGTGTGTAGTGAGCTCAGTACAAAATGCTTCCCATAAAAACAATGTTCGCTCTTGTTTTACATGAAGAGTTAATCATTCTCAAAATTTATGATTTTGTCAGTCTTGTATACAAACTGGATTTGGCAAACAGAGCCACACTTGATATTGATGGGTGAGGAGCTAATAGAAACAGGATTAATTCAATCATTTACAATCAAACAGGATAATGTAGGATGACTGCAAAGATTTATGATGGCCATGCTTAAATATTTACCACACTATTAAACTACAAAACAGATCATGTAGGTAGTATACATAGGTAAACAAATGTTAAAGTGCTTAAGCTATGGGACTGCTGTCTGAGTGTCAAAAAGTTATTAAAAATCAGAGACAACAATACAAGTGTACCACAAACGTACCATGTTGTTTTGTTTTTGCTTGTTCAACTCTGCAATCAAAGCTTTGAGCAAAATACAACAACCTATGATTATTGTATCACCTTGCATTATCATTGTGAACTCCAATTATCTCTTGCAGAAAAACTTGCCAAAAGCTAAGCCACCTTTGATATAATGACAAGTTTTGACTTTTTTACTGATTGATTAGGCAAGGAGTTGAGTGAGTGAGTGAAGTCAATGATTCGCGTTGGCGTGAACATTTTTTGGGAGCTTACTGAAAGATTACACCATAAATGGTAGTCAGGTTAAAAAGTGTAGTATTTTTCGTAAGCATTGTAATTGACAAAAAGACGAAAAGTCGCCAATTACTCCTCTACGTCTCTGTCTCGTTCTATTGTGTGAGCTTGAACCTTTTGATGAAGAATGTTTTTTAATGTGTGGGATAATTACTTCTTATATGCTAATCTTCTGTCCTCACGGATAATGAGCTTGGAAGGAGTAATGCATATTTAGTTGTCTACATCTACCTATCTACCTTCCTCGAAGCTTTAATTCCTTCACTCACCTTGTCATCTCTCATTTACACTGTTTCACCTTTTCCCTTTCAAGTTTCGTGATTTCATTTAATTTGAGGTGGAGAATGGACGAGACGGATTGGTGGTGTTTTTGCAGTCAAATTAACATCCCCCACCCGTTGAGTCTCTTTGTTTCATGCTGACTTCTTTTTCAGAAGACGTTTTTATATAATGTATAATTTGTTGTTTTGAACCTCATTAAATGCAAACAAGACAAGTTTTCCTCTTCCAATTTTTTTTATTTGCTGTAGATTCAACATTTGCATAAAGTTCGCTTCTGTGATGTGATCTGCTGATAATACCATGCTACCTACTATTACCATTGATTTGGCTTCAGGCATTAGCTTGCTCTAAATTCAGAGACGTTTGCTTTTGCACTACCATCCATCAATCTCCTTCATTTTTGCCGGTTTATTCGATGATCTGTCTGTAACTGAGAGCTGACTCAGACTCGCCTTTAAACAAGTTTATGCAAACAATTGGAAATATCTAAATGTCTACGGTTATTGACAAGCCAAACCTGGTTTTATTACATGCGACCAACATGAGTGGATTACTGGGGATTAACTTCAGAAATGGAAATTGCAATTATGAGATGTGAAGATTGCCTATTAATACGACAACATCCTCAATAACTAGAAGCCCCGCCTATTATATGCATACTCACGATTGATTCTCAACTTATTCTACTCTTAATCTCAGGTATTTGTTACTTGCTCATCTCTGGTGTAAGCTAAGAGGTAACACAATTTTCATACTAGGTCTTTCACCTCCTTCCTTACAGAGATAGGGATAGCCCATCTGCAATTTTTATTAATGGTTTAGTAGCATCATCAAAGTAAAAGTGCGAATCAATATACTTTTTTAGAGGTGACCATCAACATCAGCTAACTACACTGCTCTTCCTTTCAGATGATTGTCTACTCCATAAAACAAATTTGATTAGGCACGTTAAGCAGCTTTATCACCACAAAAATGGGAGAGCAACTGCATCGGTGCAAACAAGCCTCCTTTTTACACATATTTCCTCAATTACACATCACTTCATCATCCTCATAATATTTTATGTATTTCCTTCAACTTTCAGAGTATAACTCGTTTAGACAGGAGGAATCTTCTGGTTGAAGTAGTTCAACTCACACTATCTCATCTCCTCCAACTAAGAAGATTTTGCTGCAGTGCAATTGAATTTTCCAAGCAGGCTGAGCAGAGGCGAGGCTCGTTTCAATTTTATTCGCATTGCAGATGTTTTCTTAATTAGTATCGCCAGTCACCACTTTCTGTCAGTAATCACTGGAACGAATAATATTCGCTAATGAAAGGTTATTGTTCCAACCAACAAGAGCCATGGTAAGAGGCGCATTATGTAACAAAATGGAATTGTTCAAGGAGGGATACACGAAAGCCTACTCATCGTGATCATGATCATGATGATAGTACACATCCGATTATGTTACGATGTGTAGTATTATATCACAATCTTTGTTTCAAATGTGATGTACGAATGCGAATGAATGTATTTACGTATATATATGGTTAAGTATAATGTAAAGTGGTAATTTCAGCCTGTCTTATGACTACCAAGCAGAACTAATGGTTTGTTCCATCCACTTACATTTTATGCTGGTCCTTTTAAGCTTTTTTATACTGTGGTAGTTCTCCTGCGAAAATCCTTATAATTACGTGTTGTTCTCTCTGCCGTCTCTTGTTGCAACTCCGGTTTTTTCCTTTGTTTCTCTGTATCCGTTCCTTTCGTTCAAATAGCAGATCTTTGAATGAGTGAATGATGAGACAAAGACACTGTGATAATAATATGAAATGAACACACTGTTTTTGTTAATGTAATGGCGAAAGTTGCCGTATCTAGAATGGCTTATGCACACAAAAGCGTGGAAGCTTAAATGTTATAGTTTCCTATCCTTTGTTTTCCAAAACACATTTTGGATGCTGATTGTGAGTGAAATACATACAAGAGAAAGACACTGCTAAGCCAAAGACTGGTAACATTTCATGGAACCTGGAATTTTTCACGTCGTGTCATTCGTATCATGAACCATCAAAATTTTTGCTTGTTCACATTAGTAAATTAGGAGTGTTCAGAGAGCAGTTTTTATGATCTAATAGAAGGGGATGTGCTCTGCGGCTTGTATAAGCAGCGTTCCGCTGAACGCAAGTAAGAACTCAGCTATGTGAGGAGTTCTTCTGCCATAAAACCACAATGGAATCTGGTTGGAAAACACTTTGATACATAAAGTTTTCACCCTGGCTGACGCTGCACCGCACCGCTACTGCTGTAGTTAGAAATGTTTACACAACAGTAGCTTAATTACTTACATAAAAGTTGTATGATAATATATGAGCGTGCTAAAAATAACCAATGAATGGGGTGGCAAAGAACTCCCATTGAATGGTTTTCACTGTTGCTATTTTATGATCATTTGGGGGTCAAGGTTCTCACCACAAATGGCTTCGCCTCATCTCACCTTTTGACCTATGTCATTTGCCTTTGTGCAGTTGAAAATATATAAATATTTCATCAACAGCGGCATGCATTATCGGTGCACTGTTGTTGCAGTGAGCCGCAGAATTATATAAGAGATAATATGCAATGCATGAAAAGGAAGAGGAATTTAACAACTCTCCACAGAGAGTAATTATATATTCCTTGGGAAGACAGCTTGTCGAGCTGAGCCAGAGTCAACTTGCGGCGGCTGATGATGATGATGATAGGGTCGATAAAAGATACACGAGGAGACACTTAACCATGTCAACATGTCACATGTTATAATGGTATTGGTTTTGTATTAGAATCGATTAACGTATATATATTTATACTTATTCATTCCACTCTACAACCATCCTGCATACTCGGAGGTCGCAGACTACTCATTTCCATATAAATCCCAATAACATATCCTTTTCGCTGAATGAATAATATATGAGAAAGGCAGATATATTATTAAGCGTCAACAGTAAACACTCGATGAATAAAGAAAGAAATATTAACTTACGCAGTCGCGCTTTTCCTATATCCTTTTGATTTTCTTGCTTCTTCGACGACTCCAAGCCGACTTGTGAAGAAGCGTTTCTCTCAACTCAAGATTCCAAACTTTTTTGTGAATATTCAAGATTTTTCTTTGCCACTGATATGCCAAGGGGACATTTATAGACACACTCACACACTTTTATTAGAGAGTATTCACGCAACCAAAGGAAGGCAGATGTAATATTGGATTGGGATGCAGACAAAGTATTAAAAGCAAACGACGACACTTACTGTCAACAGTGTGCCACTAAAGGTCAATTTCTGACTTTTTGCTCGAAATAACACTGCTCTGCCACTTTTACAAAAACGATCCAGCAAAGTACACACCACTTTAAGCTCACAAAGATTTTTAGTCAATACTCACGTATTCCAAATGCATTTTTCAATCTCTCTCCTCCGTCTACCCAACCAGTTTTTGTAGTCTTTGATGATGATACACAAATCCAGGGATACCGGCTTGATTGCCACGATAATCCAGAGCCTGACTGTAGAAAGTCCTTATAATGGTCTCATTTCTGACTGTTCCTTTGTTAGTTCACTCGTAGTACCCTTGCTTGGTATGACTCTGAACTGATCTCTGAGATACGCGGCTGACGATACAGCAGCAGAGTCCCCAAAGAAATCAAGAAGTTTTTCAAGGAGCACACTTTTCTTACACTAGAAGAAGACCCTTATAATTCTCATTTCTTGACTTTTGGCTTCCTTTGCTTTGCTAATATTGCATCTCACTTGGTGTACTTCTTTTCATGGAAAATACCACGAAATACAGGAGGCGACAGAGTGATAAAACTTTTAATTTTATGACCGTGTGTGTGTTCTCCAATTCGAGTGTTATATCAGTGTGCCCAGAGAAAAACACTTCTGGCTTCACATTTTTGTTGGAGGTCTCTATTTTCTCATCTTCAGAGGGAGATGGAGAGCACTGATTTTGTGAGGTCAAATAAAAATCTTAATAATATATGCATACGTAAATAAAATAAATGGTAGACGAGGAGTAAAAGAGAAGACTGTCCTGTTATTATGAGAAGTTTACACACAATGGTAGAGTCGTACACAATAAGATCTTGAGAGATGTGCCTTTTTGTCTTGTTTTTTTCTTTCTGTCTTCCTTTTTAAAGTCGTTTCTGGCAGTGGAAGATGGTGTGTTGCGGTAGTATAATGTGTAATATACTAGCAATAAAACTCACAACAGAAGAAAATGGCTGTTTTGGTTAAGGAAATTGGAATTGGGAAACTGATTTAAAATGTAACTTGGAACGGAATTTAACTTCGTGAACGACTTTTTTCTCACTATATTGCAAACAAAATACAGCCCCAAAAAATTTTATGACTGGATCCTTCCAACTTATTTGAGAACAACACTTCACAACGTAATATAAAAAGGTTGTGTTATTCAACCAGCATTTTATATTGCTGCCTTCAGGACTCATATACAGAGCTCACAAATGTTCATCCACAGAGAAATACTTTGAGAGTCCATAAACAAAAAAGGCTCACAAAAGTACAAATACACGATCACGTCCAGAACACACGCGACACGGTCTTTCCCCTTCCACGGTTCTGAATATACTGAAGACCATCCTGAGCTGAAGACTCCTCTTTAGGTTTGCCTTGCCATGCCAGTTTTGTGATACATTGCTGACTTGGTTTTGGCTTTGGCTGCTCGGTGCAGGCTACAAACAAACCATGCAATGTGGAGGAACACCGTTTTTTACTATATTGACGCGATATTCATGATGGGATGCGTAAGCTCACGCTATACTTATGGCAGCCTCTCTTTTTACTTACTACACCCAGCTTGAAAAATGTTATTTTCTCTTTCTTGCTAACGTTGCTATTCATACGTTGCAAACATACGATAATATCCTTGTGGACCCTTTGGAATTACGGAGAGGAAAAAGGCATCTTTTGTCCCCGAACCATAGGAGTCAAAGTTGTTGTTGTGATACTAAAGAAGCAGTACAAGAATACGGTATCATCGTGATCAGGATCATGGTATCAACTTGGAAAAAGGTGTTTATACTCTCGTTCTCATTTCTTATGATGATGGTAAGGTAAGTGTTATAGCGGAGTAGTGACTAACTTTTATTCTTTTCATTGTGCTGATTACGTACGACAAGGCTTTATCACGGTCTTTGTCCACATCTGTACGGATTTGTACGTGCCAGATTAGCAGCCGTCAGTGTGAAAGCCGAACCCGGTTGGAACTTTGAGACAAGAGGCGACAAACATCCAAAACAGAGAGAGATAGACCATAGGGGAAAAATTACCTGGCTCAGGATTATGATAAGGAGAGAGATCATGTATGATTCCAAATTCCAAACAAATAATGTGTATTACATGTTGCAACAATCATCTTGATTATCAATAGTACCACCTGCCCGAAAAGCTTATATTTTTGGTTCCGATACTGAAAACCAACAATAATAAGGGTTTGGAACGCATACATGACAGTTTTTGTCTCGTCATAAATGGAATTTATACCAAAAGAAAATATTTTGTTGAATTTATGCAGGCTGAAGCCAACATTCATCATGTTGGGATAATGCAGTGTTACATGCTTTACTCATCAGCTTGGAAAGGTGTGGTCTCGATAGGAAATGTGCTTTTGATAACCTGAGCTCTCGACTGCTGCTGATTAAGTAAATGAGTTAAGTAATGCTTGAAGTCAAATATCTTTGGGAGTTTTCGCCATATCCGGCATCACTCCTCTTACAATATTTATATGCTCATTATTGCTCACAGTGCGCTAAATATTGCATACCTCTACCTATGTATGAGGTATGCTCCAAGTATAACGTACCAGATTGCTAAGATCGCTCCTTCATCAACAATGACAGAGTTGACAGATGGGACGTTTTAATTTCCGTCTTAAATCACTCGCACTAATGAAAAGTCAATGAGGAAAACAACGGAGAGCGTGCATAATATTTCATTATAATTGAATGTGTACCAATATTAGATACATTTCTTTGTGCGAAGGAAGAAAGGTAGTCGAAGTCAGGGGCCCATTTCAAGTATTTATGTATGTAACTCGGCTGCTGCCAAAATATGCTCGTAAATTTTTATTAAGCTAATCAAAAAGTTGAATTTAATTTGTAAAGGAAGATTAGGCTTAGGTTAGCTTGCATTCCAAGCAAGTCATTACACCAGGACTTGAGGTGGCATATTGCAATATTCTTGCGAAATAAACGACAAAATAGCACCATACACAATGAAACTCTTTGTATGTACCTAATTAATTGCTATCTTTTTAAATGTAGTCCTTCTTGCATGCATGTGGATGCTGCTACAATATTAATGAGCTGTGTTTTCACTGTCGTACACCCGGAAATACACGACCCCAAAGTTAAAATGTGCTATACTTTTTGCTACTTTGTATTCGCCATTGTAATCAAGTCACTTCAGATTTTCAAGAGTAATTTCCCGTTTGATCCGCTAAATTACCCTAGACGGTTGCTGCTCCTACCAATTTTATGCACTTTAATAACATTCTCGTAACAACATTCAGTTGTATATTATGTTGCATTTTCAGATCTCCTCCCTACCTGCTCCCTCCTCTTTGCTCCAGTGCTGTCCACCTCTTTCTTCCGGATGAATGATACATGTACACATAATTCACGTTGGAAATCAAGAGGATGAGGTTGAAGTGTGTATGCATGTGTGTGCACACGTCTACATAGTAATTATCGTTATGTGCGTACAAAAGTCTGTGAGTTGCATTGTTATTACAAATGTTGAATAAACCGAGCACAGTCATGCGTATATTTTTTATGCCCTTCCATGCAACTCCACATACGCCAAGGGCAATGGAGTACAAAGTGGAATGCAGTCCACAGAGAGTCGAGTGCAACGGTGATGAACACTTTAAATTTAAAATATACCCGAGTAGTGCATGTGTGAGGTAAAGCCATGTTATTTCAACCATTTGGAAATAGAGACAATATATCCACACGCCCGGTATTCCAGACAAAAACGTGAACAAAAACTCGGAACGTTTTCTAATCCAGTCATTCTTCTTTTGCGACTTCCCTTCCTTCCATTGCAACCCCTTTTTGTAATATGCATTTTCATGCAAAGTGTGCAGTAAAATGAAGAAAGGTGTAAGCAATGTCCTTACTTTATATTATAGGAACATGCAAGTAATTTAGTTCTACGGGAAAAAGGTGTATTGGATATAACCCTATTGAATGAGAAGCCATCCCCTTTCCCTCCCTTTTCAACTAGGCAGGCAAGGCAGTTAACGTGAAGACCATTATACCTTTCTCCCCCCTGTGTTTTACCCGGGTCGTCTCTCAATTATTTATGTTCAAGCTGTATTCAGAGATATATTCGTATTTCTAGTTTATATGCCTACTCGCACTGGCACATTACCTCTGTTCGTTCTCTCTGTCGCTGTCTCTACCTATGTTTCGATCCGGTTGACTGACTAACTGAACTTATCCGAATCCATGATCCATGCTTGCATCTTGTTACATATTACTGTGGAGGGTGCTGAATGCACATGAATTCTCGTTATGTGCATTTCATTTGAACCACATTTACCTTGTTCTGCCTTGCTTTTGCT
>JAQGAP010003030.1:0-13392 GCA_034697805.1 Orchesella bifasciata | reverse complement strand
GGTCTGTACGAAATAGCTTCACTAATTCGCTGCGATATCTCCAGCGATTCGTGTAGTTTAGGCGGACAAATAGAACAAAATCCATGCACGATTCGCGAGCGAGTTTCTGCGATATCGTATACGATTCGCATGTTCGAATTCTCTGCGAACAGTACGATTTTTGTCGATTGGGTTATCGAGACTTGAATAATAAATAACGATAACGATAGCATTGAAAATCTGACTTAAATATGTATTTAAAAATAAATTTCCGAAAATTTTGTGAATTAATTTTATAGAATAAATTTTTTTTCGAGTGAGAGTACTCGATAAGGGCTCGACTTTTGTATTGGCAAGAATTCTTGCTAAGCACTCGCAAGAATTTTTTTCCGTTGCAGCCTCTAGTTGGAAGTTCTCATAAAACTAGATCCTCCTCAATCCGACAGGTCATTTCACAAAAAATTATTTTTCTTTAAATTTCGTTTGCTAGTAGTACTTCTAAAGTTACATTTTTATGCGTCAAAGTTGAATGGTTCAGTAGTAACATAAGTTTTTGTCCCCAAATTTCTTAATTCAGTCACTACTTCTGTACGGAAAGATGGTTAAAGATAAATTCTCGATGTCTTTTCGAAAAGGTACTCAATAAGATTTTCCAACAGGCACTTCCTTCAGATTGTCGAAAATCGTTGCCGTTTTGGCAGTATAAATTTTCAAACTTAATATTAAGAATTTTTGGGCAATTTGGTCACTTAAGAACGAAAGCGGTTAAAGTTTGAAAATTTATACTGCCAAAACGGTAACGGTGACTGAATTAAAAAATTTGCGAACAAAAATTTGAATTACTCATGAACCATTTAACTTTGACGCATAAAAATTGGTGAATAAATGTAAATTTAGAAGCAATACTAGCACACACAATTTAAAGAAAAATAATTTTCTTGTGAAATGACCTTCCGGATTGAGGAGGATGTAGTCATAAACAATTGATATTGAATTGCTCCCGAATGACTCTATATAGTCTAACCAACCTATAACAGTAGAAAAATATGTTTCACTATATATTCTACTGTTATTTTTGTAGTCTAGAGAAAGGGGTCGGATGCGATTTCACAAGCTGCAAAATGTGCAAACGGCTTTGGATTTTTTGAGATATCGGAAGGTAAGCAAATAAAAGTGAATGGGTTTAAAAATTTCAAGCACTTAACTTTTGTTTGACTCTAGTAAAACTTTGCACACTTGTTTGGATTTCATGGTTGTTTACACAAGGTTAAATTAGTAAATATCCGGGCCGAAGATATTGTAGATGGCAATCCGAAACTCATTCTTGGACTCATATGGACAACCGTGCTCCACTTTCAGGTAAATTCTTCTGAATGTATGTTAGTTATTTAATTGTGATGCGTTTATGTATGCATAAATATATTTTAATCTGACTCACTTTTATTGCGGTTCGAAACAAATTAGATATCCGATATCGTGATGGGCATGGAAGAAAATGTATCCGCCAAAGACGTGCTGCTGAAATGGGCTCAAAAATCAACTGCTAAATACCCAGGGGTCGGAGTGACTAATTTCACATCGTCTTGGAAGGATGGGTTGGCCTTCAACGCTATACTTCATCGGAACAGGCCCGACCTCATTGATTGGCGCTCTGTTCAGAGAAGAAGCGTTAGGGAAAGGCTGGAGAATGCTTTCACCGTGGCGGAACGCGACTGTGATGTCACTCGGTTGTTGGATGCAGAAGGTAAGCAATCAAAAATTTATTATTATAAAGTCGTAAATTTCATTCATGTATGTATGTACTTGAGTGGAATAAATTTGCCAAAATAAGTAACTAAAAATCTGTCATTGGACTAGAAAAGTCAAAAGTAAGCATAAATAGGATTGCGAAAATGATTTGATTATATGGCTATATGGTTTTAATCGGAATGGCAATTACTTTGGCCGACCTTTGCAAACTTCTCAAAAACGAAGAAAGTGTGTGGTTGCCTAACCTAGCCCAACCAAATACAGGAATAGGAAAGGGGATTGTGTGAAACGCATCAATAGAAACACAAATAATATATATCATTATAACCAATATGATGCGCTAATATCCCATTTAATGAGGAGCAAACATGGTATTGCGTTGTAGCTATGTATTTTTTTTATTTCAAACCAATAAGGTGATGGTTGATATACAAGCACAATTGAAATTCGAAACTTTGCAAAATATCTCAATCCGCTATTTATGACGATGACGATTGAAACAGTCAAGAGGAACCGTTGCCAATACTGAGAGCTGCACGTTCATATATTTTACAGCACATCACTCATTCCCCGTCATAATTCAGTGAACAAAAAGGCACGGACACTATTAGGAACAAAGGATGCATGTAGGGATATGTATTAAGCTGCAATTTATGAGTAGATATCCATTGGATTCTTCAAGGCGTGTTTTTACAGTCAGACCAGACCATGTCAGTAATTGTTGAAAAATGTGACCAAATATGGCGAGTGTATTTTTTCGTCGTCTTATCTCATCGTGTACTTATATTAGCTACAATATAATGTTGGTTTGGTTTAGTGCAGCATTTGCTGTTCACATCTATTACAAATGACTTTTGTCAATTTGTACCATGTCACTTGGTTTTTTGTATTCGTCAACTGATTATCAGCCTGTGAGATTGGTCAAGGAGAGAGAGGATTTTTTTTTGCTCTGCATGTTGTGTGAATGAATGAAAGTGATCGGAAAGTCATAAATGCATTTGAAATGCCGAATAAGATTAACATTAATGAAGACGCTGCTCTACACCACAAGCACAACAAATACAATAGTTTTGGATACAGCACATTAAGAACATTGATACGACATGCAATTAATGCAGCAGGACGCTGGAGAGACACACACAGTTATGAAACTTGAGTTCTCTCTGAATTTGTACAATTTAATTAGTAACGCACAACACAACAATGGAGTGCCCTGTCAAATATCTTGGTTGAGCGGAGTATGACACACTCCGTTCATGAGGTAACTATGTATACAAAAACCAAAGAAGAAAGTAGGATGTGGAGTTGTGTATGTATCACATTCCCTTTATATAAATAAATATTGCATTTTTCATTAGCAAGGCGCTAAGAGAGTTGTCGCACATTGTTTGTGCTCCTTTTTAGGAAAATCATTATTTATCACATTTTTAATGAGTAGGTCAATAAGATTAGTGGGGATAGATTCAATAATGGATGTTCTTTTGAAAGAGATACAAAATTTCCTTCTTTGAAAATTACGTTGCAAAATCTAATGTTAGAAAAAATACGTTACGAAATCTGGAATCCAAATATGAAGCTATGTTTTTGATTGGGGTTTACAAGTTATTACACGTAATTAAATACTTTTGTTTGATGTTCATTAAAATAGATGTGGATACACCTCAACCTGATGAAAAGTCGCTGATTACCTACATTTCTTCCCTTTATGATGCTTTCCCCGAGCCCCCAAGACTCCACCCGCTGTACGATACGGATTCTCAGAAGAAGTGGGAGGAATATCGGGAAACTGCCAGTGTTTTGTACACATGGATTCGTCAGAATCTGACTGTGATGCAAGATCGGCATTTCTCATCATCGCTGATTGAAATGAGGAGGATGGCTGCTGAAATGACACGGTTTCGTGTGGAGGAAGTTCCACCTCGAAATCATGACAAGCAGAGGCTTGCTCATCTCTTTAGGGATGTTGAGGTAAGCGTAGAAAGATGAAGAAAACTTCCAAACATTATGGTTCTTTGTTAAGTAAGCAATATGAACGTTGTTTGTTTGCAGAAACATTTCCGTGATGGAGAGATCGACAGAGAGCTGCACATTGAGAATATTGAGAAGAATTGGCAAATTTTGTTGATGGCTCATCAAGAAAAGGATCAGGCCATTCATGACGAAATTAAAAAGCTGGAGAAGCTGCAGCGCCTGGCTGAGAAGATTCACCGGGAAGCCAAACAAGTTGAGATTCGACTTGATGAAATCGAACAACGAATTGAAGGAGAGGCCAAAAGAATTGATCGACTTCACCCTTCAGATGCCAAACACAACTTAGACCAATTAGAGCGTGACATGCAGATGGCTGAAGATAATATTAAATCAATGTTTACAGATGCTCAGACTCTTCGCGATTCTAGATACAGCCAGTCAAATGAAATTCATAAAATGTGAATCATTATAAATATTCGGACCGTACAAAATCCCTACAAAAATTTACAAATCCTTAACTGAAGAATTTTGATCTATCAAACATGTCATATATGTCATATCGTAAAATATTTTTTTTTAGGGTACAACATTTACATCAACGATGGATCAGTATCCGAACTCTTATGCACAATAGACTCCTATCCGTCCTCGCCTCCATTTCTTTTCCGATTGAGGAGAAGTCAGTGACAAGAATGTCAAAAACTGTGTTAGAGACTCGTCTCGTGGAAACGAATTCTCACTTCCGATTCTTACAAGAGGTTGGGGGCTGGATCAAGGGGAATCAAAAGCAACTCCAAGATGCTGACTATGGTAGTGACCTACCTTCAGTTCAAGCTGAACTGGAAAAGCAGCACAAAGAACATCTAGGAATTGAGAAATTTCAAGGCAGCGTTGACAAGTGCTCTTCTGCTAAGGTAAGCTTTTGAGCCTACATAATTGACATAATCGTATTACCGCCACTTGCATAATTACATAATAAAATGTACTATTTGAACTTGTAGAGTTCCTTCCACGGCGATGAGCTCCAGCTATATATCAACTATCTAAATGGAGTTCAAAAGTCCTACACCGAGCTACTAATATCTTCCAAGAAGAGAACAGCAGATCTGGAGACCCTTATGGATTTCGTACAAAGTGCCACAAACGAGCTTATCTGGCTTAGCGAAAAGGAGGAACGTGAGATTACAAGGGATTGGAGCTCAAAAAGTCTCAATTTGGTTGAAGTGGAACAGTATTATGAGGTAATTAAAAATTACTTTCATAAAAATCAATACAATTGCAAAATATTTGTAAAATGTTTGAAAGAAATTCACATAATGTAACTAACTTAAATGCAGCATTGTTTTTTGGGGGTGGAGGGCAGGCAAGTTTTCTTGGGGTAATAATCATGAAAATGAATTTCTATTCAAATATTAATTCATGATTTCATGTTCCAGGCGTTAATGAGTGAGTTGGTTCAACGAGAAATCCAATTCAATGCTGTGCGAGATCGCGGAGAGTCTCTTCACCACCACCCCGCTTCCAAATGCATTGAAACCTACATGTCAACAATGCAGACCCAGTGGGCCTGGCTTCTCCAGCTTACCATTTGTTTGGAAACTCACTTGAAGCATGTAGCAACGTACCAACAGTATTTCAGTGATATTAAAGAGTGTGAACAAACCATTGCACGCAAGGAGGAAATGCTTAACACCGTGTTTAGCAAGTCCGACTTTAGCCTTGATGAAGGAGAGCTTTTACTGAAGGAAATGCAAGAGCTTCGCGAGGACCTTACCAAGTACGGTGAAGTCATTCAAAGTCTCTCAAATCAGAGCCGGGAAATCATTCCGTTGAAGCAGAGGAAGATGAATATTAATCATCCTATTACTGTCACTGCCATTTGCAACTACAAGCAGAATAACGTTAGTTTATGAAAAAAATATAGAAGGTTATAACATTGAATTTTATTTAGAACAAGATGATGATGATGATTGTTTGTTTGTCTGTTTAGCAACAAATGGTAATCAACAAGGATGAGCGGTGCACCCTCCGTGATAACAGCCAACGAGTCAGATGGCGAATTACAAACTCGTTAGGACTCGAAGTAATGGTCCCAAGTGTGTGCTTCCTTATTCCTCCACCCGATAAAGAATCACTGGATGCTGCTGAGCGACTTCGTCGCGAGTACGATAAAGTGGTCACCTTATGGCAAAAGAAGCGGCTTAAAATGCGTCAAAACATGATTTTTGCAACGATTACAGTTGTAAAGAGCTGGGATCTTGCTCAGTTCTTGGCCATGGGAGCCGAAAAACGGATTGCCATTCGAAAGGCATTGAACGAAGATGCCGACAAACTGATCCAAGAAGGTGATCCCACAGACCCCGCTTTGAGACGGCTACGTCGCGAGATTGATGAAGTGAACAAGCTCTTTGACGAGTTTGAATGCAAAGCAATGGAAGCTGAGACATCCATGAATACCAGCAAAGTATTAATTGATCAAGTAGCCACTCTTCAAAACGATCTTGATGGTCTGGAAAGGATCCTCGTGTCCCGTGTAAATGCGCCAATCCCTCGAGATCTGGACAGTCTTGAGAGATACGTCATTGAACACAAGGAATACGAGTCAAGGATCCAGATGTATGAGAGCAGGGTGGAAACCATTCAGCAAACCTACGCCAGCATACCACAGAAAACGGCTGCCCTCCAAACAAAGTTGGATCGCGTGGTGGAGAAATGGGAGAGAATCCGGAGCTTATCACATTTGTATGTTGAGCGTCTCAAATGTGTAAAAATTGTGTGGAGCTCGTTGGAGGAGACAAATACTTACGTGTCACAGTTTGAAATGAAATTATCGTCATATGAAAATTTGCCAATTGATGATGACGGCCTGAAGCGCGTCTCTGATGATCTATTAAATCTTCAAAACACTGCTCAAGTTCACCAGCACAAGGTGGACCGCATGATTGAAGACACGAAGAATGTGAGAAGGGTCACAGAAAAGTCGAGGGGAACTCAGAAGAGACATACCGACATTGAGAAACTTGAGGATGAGGTTCATCGCACAGCCACTCGCTGGACATCAGCTTGTACTCAAGTGATTGAAAGGTTAATACAGCGTTTATTGGCGCATGCAACTACTTTGAAGCATGGAACCGATTAAAAACTTTATTATTGTTTTAGACTCCGAACTGTAGAGGTGACAAGCGAGCACGCCTCCCGCTACAATACTTCTTACCAAACTGAGATGAATTGGTTGGACCGCGTGGATAACAAAGCCAAGAGTCTTCCGTTGGTAGAAGGATCTGGTGCCAAAAGAAAAATCAACCCGCACATGACGCTTTACAACAGCGTGATCGAGGAAAAGATCACCATTGAACAAGTCAACACGATGGGTGCTAGGCTGGCGAAGGAAGCTAGGGTATGTCTCATAATTTTTTTGCAGGATCCTCCGCTTTCCCTCATCATCTTGTTTGCCTTTGTTGTGGTGTATGGGAATGAGTGTGTGATGTATCGTTTTTTGAGCAAATCATTTGTCATTCGTGTGCTGTCAAAGAGTGTACAAGGTTTTAGATAAGAGTAAGCTATTAATGTGTGCAAAACACCAGCATTCATTTTCAGATTGTTGCTACATTAGGTTTACAACAGGTTTCTCCGGTAAGCGTTCCGTTTTTGTTTCAGAAAAACTCGTCAAAATGATGATGACACTTTGTAAATTTGATAACTGACAACTGATGACATTCTATTAATATTCACTTTCAATCAATTTTCACATTACTGAAACTCAGTTTAAAAAAATTATTACAAACAACAGTTATTTTTAACAAGATTCTGACTACTTAACATTGATATTAGTCCTTGTTGATATTAAAGTAAAAATGACTGAACATAACATGTACCACATGCCGCAGTCAGTACATTGTGATTAATCAAGGAATTAATAGGATTTTATTTTTCAAATGATAATTAGTAGTGAAATTATTAATTATTATTGAAGATAACATTTCAATAGATATTTTTGACATTTGGTTTGGTGATTGGAATGGATGGGAGAAATGATTGGTGATGGTCCCTTTCTGTTTGCTTTTCATTGTCACTAGTTTTGGGGGATTACTGTCAAACATACTTGTTAACAGACCAAGATTTATAGCTAACCCAATGTTAATACTTATAACAGAAATATGATGTAATGGTGGATAATTTCCGTGAGTCTTTGCAAGACGTTCTTCCAAGTTTGGATTCAAGGCCAGCCAAAGAAGTGATAATACAAGAGCTGGATATCTTGAATCTCAAGTATCAGTTATTAGTTGACAATTTATATCATAGAATTCAGCAGTTAGCTGTTATTGCTGGGCAAGAGGACCCGAATTTCGATGTAAGTAACTTGTCAATTGCAATTTAAAGTCATTTAAAGTCTTGTGTGAGTTAAAAATTATTAAATGTTTTCTCTTCTCAATAGCTTGCCTCAGCCAAAGTACCTGCCCCTAGTCCAATTACAACTTATCGTATGCATATGATACATCGGGATTCAACAAGTCAATTTGCTATAATTCCAATAGAGAAAGAAGTAGAACGGCCAGTGCAGCAAAAGAAAGAATCTGTTAAATTGCAGGAAACACCAGTCCCACAAAAGATAAATGACAAGGAGGACGACACTGTGGAGCCTAAACTGAAGCAGTCTGAGCCAGAAATTGCAGCCATCACGTCCTCCTTAGAAGAAATTCCCAAGTCAGTCGAAGCTCCAGGAAAGAAAGAGCAGAAGGCAGTAGAAGAAAAAGTAATCGTAGAGGAGAAAGTCACTCCACAAATCGCTCGAAAGCCACAAACCGCTCGAAGGCCACCGCCAACCACAACCAGTGCAGTTGTGGCCAAGTCTCAACTCCCAGTCTCAACCAAAGACCAAAAAGCCCATGCAAAAGACACCCAATTTACTTCATCTGAATCAGCAGTTCAAATCACAGTCACCCCACTAGATCAAATAGGAACAGAGACAAGGGTAAGACGAAGAGTTTCTGTAATGCAATGATGCTGCTACTCTCAGGGTTTTGGCTTGCAAAACCTTTTGACCCCTTTGGCTGCTGTGAGAGATAAAGCGAGAAATGATAATTTGTGAAGTCCTTAGAGTTTGCACAAGCTGGTTTGAATTAGCTTGATTTGATCGTAAACTAGTACCCAAATGGGAATGAAAATGTGTTAGATATTCTTAGTTAATGCTATTGGTTGTTTCCTGCCTGACTCCCAGCTTTTCACAGAAACCTCCCCACGCGTATTTACACTACATACTTGTACATGACTAAAAAAAATTAACGTCACAACCAGACTTGGCCGCACATTAGCACAAAAACGAGCTTTGTCCCTTTAGCGTCATCAAATAGCAATCTTATTTACCAAAATTTCTGGAACTGTTTACTGGGATACTGAGGCGAAAGTGAGCTTACTGAGAACCTAATCTAACGTACATTACGCGCTCAGTTTGCCTCAGTATCCAGTAAACAGTTTCGGAAACTTCGGTAGATGTCATTGCTATTTGATGATGCTAAAGGGACAAAGCACGTTATTGTGCTATTGTGTTGCCAAGTCTGGTCACAACCAATGTAGAATTTCATGTTATCTTCCCACTCTGCATGGTTTTTGAATTGGTGGAATTTTAATTGCAATTTATATGTGCAGAAACATGTCACTGTCACAACCAATTTGATTTTGAAGTAGATTCTTTTTCATTCCTACTGACACTCTTCTTAATTTGGAGATCACAGCCGACACGTGTTTACTGTACATGACCTTATATGAGTTTAATCGATATGCATTTGACAACACCCCAGCTTCAAATTGAAATCCAGTTATTAAATTTAATCAGCTTGATCCTAACACGCTTATGGGTTATATGAAGCCTGGATTTGAGAAGTTTGAAGCTATAATGAAGCTTTCATTCAAATGATTTCAGCTTGCGACAGAAGCACACTACAAACAATGTGAGCAAACTGTTCACACCCTCACGGATTGGTTGAGCGATATTGAGAAGCGGTTGGCCAACGAAGAGACCCTCAGGGAAACGGTGGAGGAGCTGCGGAAACAGACCATGATAGTCAAGGTTTTTATTGGAGTTCCCTATATTCTTAACTGATCATTCTTCTGAAATCCTGAAATGATTCGATTGGTGCTTAATCATAAAATATTTCTTTACTGTTTTCCTTGCATTTCTATAGTCAATTCGAGATGAAATTGATGACAGGAGTCAAATGGTTGGAACTTGCTTGGACCAAATTCGCCATTTGGTAGCAACAGGTGGAGAAGTACTTTCTAGCGAGGAAATTAGCACCCTCGAGAAGAATGGAAAGGCCATGAAAAATCGCTATGATCGTGTTTCCGATCAGTCAGAAAAGCTGTACAGGAAGCTGATGACGGCATCTGATGAGTTGAAAAAATACAAGTAAGACTTTGTCGTCTTTTTACATTTTTATTTTTAATTAAAGTATGGTCATGGGTAGATAGGTGAATTCACAGTTTGCTGATTATACATTAATTGTTTTCAAATAGGGCCGAAGTTTCCACTTTCAAAGTTTGGATGGAGAAGTCCATTCGTGTTCTTGAGGACAAGGAGCGAAACATTAACAATCTGAGTACAAGTGGTAGAGATAACACCAAGGAGTTTGTCAGCGATGTAATTGCACACCAGGGCGATCTGAGATTCATTACAATGTCAGCCCAAAAGTTCGTTGAAGAGTCGAGGGTATGATGATTTTAACTGATGATTTAGTAATTAACTACAAAAAACGTCTGTATAATGTTGACATTTTAATAATTTTCAAAAATATTCAGGAATACCTTCAAACTCTCAATGAATTTCGTCGAAATTTTCCCCAACGCTTGCCATATTTGAAATCCCGGGATTCCGCTGTGAAGGAAGAAGTCACCCAGCTCACATCTATCTACCAAGACCTCCTCTCCCGTGCCAACAAGCTGTATGACCGACTTTCCCAACTTGGAAATAAGCAGAAGGACTTCCAAGACGCTTTAAACAAAGCCCTCGCCTGGCTCAAGGAGGTTACTCCCCGCGCTCAAAAGGTTTTGTCTGAACCCGTTGCTGGTGAGCCTAAACTCGTGGAGGATCAGTTGAGCAGAGCCAAAGCCCTCCAAAATGACATCCTTTCCAACGGACGACTCATTGATAGTGTTCGACAAACAGCTAGCAATCTTCTCAATAGCATGGAAGAACTTACTCCTGCTGAGAGGAATGCCATTGAGGGAGCTGCCAATGATCTCCAAACCAAATATCAAAATCTGTTGGATGCTATTGGCGAAAAGATCAAGGATCTGGATTCTGCCCTGGTTCAAAGTCAAGGACTTCAGGATTCTGTTGACAGCGTTTCCAACTGGTTGTCACAAGCAGAAAATCAAATGAGAAGTATTTTCAAACCCGCTAGTTTGATTAGAGAGCGACTTGATGAACAAATCAGGGAGGTGAAGATGCTCCAAGCTGATATTGACTCAGATAGACCTAGCCTTGAGAGTATGGCAAGATCTGCCGATGACTTGATGCGGTCTGGAACTGCTCGTGTTTCCAAAAAGGTTGAAGCCAAGCTGAAGGATGTTTTGGCGAGATATGAAAAACTTGTTGAGAAGCTTGTACAACGTGCTGTGTTCCTTCAAGAAGTGTCAACCCATTTGGATAGTTTCCTATTGAGCGCTAATAGCTTTGACCAGTGGTTTGCGGATATGTTTGAAGTGCTAGAAACCAGGTTGACTGGTGATGATGCTGCTGCCAGGTTAGAAGAAGTTATGCGCAGGAAGGAAGCTAGAAAACAGGAATTCGATGAAATGATCACCAATGGAAGAACTTTGGTAGCCAAGAAAGATGTTATGGACACTGTGCCGGTCAAGGATAAGATTAAGGTGAATTGAAAGTCAATGAATATCTTTTATTTTATTATTTAAATATTGTTAGATTAATTTTTTTAATTCTTCGTATGTGTAGGCCCTTGAAACTCAATGGAAGGAATTGACAGCTGCCCTCGATGAGAAGAGTAAGTTCAGCAAGTCTCGAGCTGATGCATTGAACGCTTACGAAAAGCTTCGTGACCAAGTCCAATCCTGGCTCACCAACATGGAAACTCGGGTGAACAACTTGCAACATGTCTCTGTCGAGCTGGACATAATCAAAAACCAAAATGACGAGTTTCGACCAATCGCCAAGGAGCATCGAGACTACAACACAACCATTGACAAAGTCAACGAACTGGGTGCAGCTTATGATGCCATGACTCGTGGAGAAAGAATTGAGAGCCCACGACGACGTGGACTTGCATCGAGCCCAGTCAAGCGTCCCAGCTTCAGAGCTTCTGCTGAACCAAGAAGCCCATCTCCAACCAAGGCTCTGTCAGGTTTTGATGGCCGTAGCCCCATGTCACCTAGCGGCTCTAGTGGATTTGGCAGTAGACGATCTAGCCAAGAAGGGTTCCTCAATTTGGAGGACGCCAGCCCTGTTCAACAACAACTTAATGAAATCAACCAACGCTATCAGCTCATTGGCATGAAATTATCGGATAGGCAGAGTGATTTGGATTCAACCAGGGATGAAGTGAAAAAGATTGCAGATAATTTGAAAGCCCTAGCTCAATTCCTTGAGAAGGAAGAGCGTCTCATGCCAAAGGACACTATTCCGCAAAGCCGAGAAGAAGCTGATAAAATGCTTCGTACAATCAAATCCATCCTCGAAGACATTTATGATAAACAAGGCTTGCTAGACAATACCAGAATCCAAGTTTCCGACTTGTTGAGACGTAAACCTAATGCTTTGGGAGCTGACAATTTGCAAAACACCTTTGAAACCATCAATTCCAAATGGAAAGATCTTCAAGATAGGTGCAAGCAAAAGGTCAAGTTTTTGGAGAACATGAAGGAGTTCCACGATAACTACGATAACCTCAACAACTGGTTGACCTCCAAGGACAAAATGTTGGGAGTTTTAGGACCCATCGCTTCCGATCCCCGCATGGTACAAAGCCAGATGCAACAGGTACATGTGATTCGTGACGAGTTCCGTGCTCAAAAACCAATCCTGGATAGTTTCAACAATGGTGGAGATGAAATCCTTTCCCAAACCAATCCCAACACGCCAGATGGTCGCAAAATTGAAGATAAGTTGGCCACAGTAAACCAAAAGTGGAATGACCTACTCCACAAGTTGGATGACAGGGAGGGTAATCTCGAACAAGCTTCTGGGGCAAGCACAGACTTTTACAACAATTTGAACAAACTGCAAGACAACCTCCACAAAATTAGTGACGATTTGGATGACCTCATTGCTGAGAAGGGAGAACCTGATGAGATGCTCAAGAAGTTGGAGAGCATCGAGAGAAATTTGAATAATCAGCGACCAATCCTTGCTGATGTGGAAGCAGCCGGTGACATTTTGCAAGATCCCACTGCCAAATTTGATATCAAACAGAAACTCGGCCAAGTTGGAAGACTGTACAATCAATGCCAGAAGAAGCTTGATAACTGCAAAGCAGAGCTTGAAAACTCGAGAAAGGACGTTCTGGACTTTAATGAAGCTTGCGATGATGCCCAAAACTGGCTTCAAAGCTTGCTCGCCCAGCTCATGGAGAAGTTGCTCGTTTCTGCAGATCGGGACACCCTACGCCGGCAAGTTGCCACGTTTGATCCGATTTACAAGGACGTGATGGGCAAAGAGCATGAGATCATTATGACCATCAA